>CM048826.1:17729795-17737295 GCA_026586065.1 Dioscorea zingiberensis | reverse complement strand
GAGGGGTTTGGGTTTTTTTTTGTGTTTGGTTGGGGGTGTGAGACGGGGTTAGGGGTGAGGAGGGGTGACAAATCCCTCCAAACTCCTCATTTTCCACTCCCCCAAATCGGGGTTTTTTTGGAGGGGTGGAAAAGTTTTTATTTTTTAAACTCAAAAAATCACTTGAAAATACCATCTTGCCCTCCACTTATTTTCAAAATTCCATCTAAGTCCTAACTTTTATACTAGCTTTAATATAATTGATATTAATTAGTTTAATTTTAACTTTTATACTAATATAATTATTAATAATAAAATTTGTATTGTTTTAATAATTAATATTAATTATACTTAAATTAATATAATTAATATCTTTAATATAATTAATATTAATTAGTTTAATACTAACTTTTATACTAATATAATTAATAGTAATAAAATTTGTATTGGTTTAATAATTAGTATTAATTATAATGAAATTCATATAATTTTTAGCTTTAATATAATTAATATTAATTAGTATTAAATTTATAGTAATAATACACATTACACTTTTCCTCACTCTTTCCTCCAACCAAACATTATCATTATTTATTTCATACTAAAGGGCAAATTGGTCAAATGCACATTACACTCCTCACTCTTACTCACAACCAAATAAAAAAAAAGATTCCTCCTTCTCACTCCCCCATTGAACCAAACATAAAATTTTTCAATACCCTCCAAATCCCTCCCCTCTGAACTCCCCCTAACCCCTTCCCTCCAAACTCCCCCTTTGAACCAAACAAGAGCTTAGGATCGGCTAACCTATGTGCAAGTGTCGTTCACATGGAACCATTCCACTCTTCGGCCTTAGAAGTTCTCATTTGAATATTTGCTACTACCACCAGGATCCGCACCGACAGCTGCTCCGCCAGTGCTCGCACCCCGGGCTTCTCGGAGGTTGATGGGGGCCTGGCGCTGGCCCCGATGGCCAGGTGTGTGTCACGTGCTTCAGCGCTATCCATTTTCGAGGCTAGTTGATTCGGCAGGTGAGTTGTTACACACTCCTTAGCGGATTTTGACTTCCATGACCACCGTCATGCAATCTTAATCGACCAACACCCTTTGTGGGTTCTGGGTTAGCCAGGCTTCCTTGCGCCTTCCGGGTTTCAGCGCCCGTCGGCTCGCACGCATGTCAAACTCCTTGGTCCGTGTTTCAAGACGCTTCAGATAAGGAGCCCGTGGGCCGGTGCCGAGAGCGCGCCCGTGCTTCGGGTGGGGCGTGGCGCGAGCGGCATGCGTTGCGTCTACGGCAGCGATGGAGTCGTCTCCTCGGGCGGGGTTGTTCGCCTGGGCTTCGTTGTCATTTTGCATCCGGCCGTGCCGCATTACCTACCCCCATCCGCTTCCCTCCCGGCAATTTCAAGCACTCTATAACTCTCTTTTCAAAGTCCTTTTCATCTTTTACTCACAGTACTTGTTCGCTATCGGTCCGGGCACGATGGGGCTCTCACCCTCTCCGGCATCCCTTTCTAGGGGACTTGGGCCCAGTCCCCCACTGACGACGCTTCTGCAGACTACAATTCGGGTGGCACAGCCGCCTGATTCTCAAGTTGGGTTGCTCCCAGTTCACTCACTGTTACTAGGGGAATCCTTGTAAGTTTCTTCTCCTCCTCTTATTGATATGCTTAAATTCAACGGGTGGCCCTGCCTGAGCTAGGGTCGCGGCGCTGGGAGGGGGACGCGCTGCCCGCCCCGGTCGATCGTCTGGTTATCTGTTCTCGTCCTGTCCCTGGCCGCTCACGGGGTGGGGGGGTGGGGGGGTCCCTCGCGGGCCCGTCCACCTTTCGTCGCGCCCCGCCCAGCGTCGGGTGGAGGCCGTGTACGGCGAGCCCCGGGCGGGACGCAGGGCCATTCTCCGCGTCCGTGTAGGCGATATCGGCGCGGAGCGACGCGGTCGCGTGACGCCCAGGCAAGCGTGCCCTCAGTCGGACGGCCTCCAGCGCAACTTGTGTTCAAAGACTCTATGGTTCATGGGATTCTGCAATTCACACCAAGTATCGCATTTCACAATGTTCTTCATCGATGCGAGAGCCGAGATATCCGTTGTAGAGAGTCATCTTTTCCTATGATATTTTATTATCTCTTTTCTGCACGGCCTCGGCGGACCGCCGGGCACTGCGACCGCCTCGTTTTAGGTCAGGACGTTCCTTGGTGCGTGTCGGGTCGTGGGGGTCGGGCCGGGGGACTGGGCGCGGCGGCGGGGGGCTTGTGCGGGGGCCGGGGTCGCTGCCTCGATTTGGTGGACGGGTTCGCTGGTCTTCCCGGTCTGGGGTCTCGGGTCTAGAGAATGATCCTTCCGCAAGTTCACCTACAGAAACCTTGTTATGACTTCTCATTCCTCTAAATGATAAGGTTCAGTGGACTTCTTGTGACGTCTTGGGCGGCGAGACCGCCCCCGTCTCCGCGATCCGAACACTTCACCGGAATATTCAATCGGTAGGAGTTGATGACTTGCGCTTACAAAGGTCAGGGACGTAGTCAACGCGAGTTGATGACTCGCCCTTACGAGGAATTCCTCGTTAAAGACTAACAATTGCAATGATCTATCCCCATGACGATGAAATTTTTGAAGATTACCCGAGCCTGTCGGGTAAGGCTATAGACTCATTGAATACATCAGTGTAGCACGCATGCGGCCCATAACTAGTAAGGGTATCACAGACTTGTTATCATCTCAAACTTTCGTGGCCTAAACTTCAACAGTTCCCTCTAAGAAGCTAGCTGCGGAGGGAGCCTCCGCGTATCTAGTTAGCAGGCTGAGGTCTCGTTCGTTATCGGAATTAACCAGACAAATCGCTCTACCAACTAAGAACGGCCATGCACCACAACCCATATAATCAAGAAAAAGCTCTCACTTTGTCAATCCTTGCTATGTCCGAACCTAGTAAGTTTCCCCATGTTGAGTCAAATTAAGCCGTATGCTCTACTCCTGGTGGTGCCCTTCCGTCAAATTCCTTTAAGTTTCAGCCTTGCGACCATACTCCCCTTGGAACCCAAAGACTTTGATTTCTCATAAGGTGCCGGCGGAGTCCTAAAAGCAACATCCGCAGATCCCTGGTCGGCATCGTTTATGGTTGAGACTCGGACTGTATCTAATCGTCTTTAATCTCCCTACTTTCGTTCTTGATCAATGAAAACATCCTTGGCAAATGCTTTCGCAGTGGTTCGTTTTTCATAAATTTAAGATTTTCACCTCTGACTATGAAATATGAATGTCCCTCTTAATCATTACTCCGATCCCAAAGGCCAACACAGTAGGACCAGAATCCTATGGCATTATCCCATGCTAATGTATCCAGAGCGTGTGCTTGCTTTGAGCCCTCTAATTTCTTCAAAGTAACGACGACGAAGGCACGACCCGACCAATTAAGGCCAAGAGCGCATCGCCGGCAGAGGGGACGGTACGACCAGTGCACACCGGGAGGTGGACCGACCGGCACGGCCCAAGGTCCGACTACGAGCTTTTTTAACTTCAACAACTTAAATATACGCTATTGGAGCTGGAATTACAGCGGCTGGTGGCACCAGACCTTCCCTCCAATTGATCCTTGTTAAGGGATTTAGATTGTACTCATTCCAATTACCAGACCCGAAGGGCCCGATATTGTTATTTATTGTCACTACTTTGTCAGGATTGGATAATTTGCGCGCCTGCTGCCTTCCTTGGATGTAGTATCCGTTTCTAAGGATCCCTCTCTGGAATCGAACCCTAATTCTCTGTCACTGGTCACCACCATGGTAGGCCCCTATCCTACCATCGAAAGTTGATAGGGCAGAAATTTGAATAATGCGTCGTCGGTATGAGGGCCGTGCGATCCGACGAGTTATCATAAGTCATCAGAATGGCGGGCAGAGCCCGCGTTGGCCTTTTTATCTAATAAATGCATCCCTTCGGGAAGTCGGAGAATATTGCACGTATTAGCTCTAGAATTACTACGGTTACTCGAGTAGTACGTACCATCAAACAAACTATAACTTATTTAATGAGCCATTCGCAATTTCAAAGTCTAAATTAGTTCATACTTGCACATGCATGGTTTGATCTTTGAGACAAGCATATGACTACTGGCATGATCAACCAGGTATCACCATCAAGGGGACACGACCCGCGCACGTGCGGGCCCCCGGGTCCGTCCGAGCGGCACGGGGATGAGTGGGGACTGGGTCGTCACCCCCACGAGCCCGATCGGGGGGCATCGAATCCAAGAGCTCTCCTAACAACCCGACCGACAGGTGAAGGCACCGACCGGGTGGGATACGCGTGCTCGTGGCGTAGGGATAGGGGCGGGGCACCCGTGGGGGCTGGGTATCTGAATGCAAGCAATGGTCAGCCCGTCGCCGCTTGGCCTCGGCGGTGGGACGGAATGGGGAGACGGCCTCTCGACGGTAGGATGCACGAGAGCATGAGGCCCGTCGGGGTGAGCCGTTCGACGACCTCTCACGTGATGATACGATCACCGACCCTCCGAGGCCCTCGGCGCTCGCAACTGGCGCGCCATGCCGGATGGCCACGGCGTGCTGCGAAGCGGGTCATGCGGGACAGGGCATGTGGACGCAGGTCCGCCGAGCACGGTTCTTACCAAGTGCGTTGAACGATGCGGCGCGTAAAGCTAGATTGGGGCCAACCGGGGTGCGACGCGCAGCGCGTACGGGCAACCTGGCACGAGTAGGGGCAAACGGGAGTGCGCTCGCGTGTGCGCAGTATGTGGGGGAAATTAGGAGTGCGCGCGGGCGCGCAGCGTATTGGATCAATATGAATCGTGTGTGGGGGTGACAAGGAGCGCGCGCGCGTGGAAGGCAATCGAGAGCATGTGGGGGGTGGGGGGGCGGGGGTGGGGGGCGTCTCTAAGCGACAACCATGAGTGCGCGGCACTAAGGGGCAACCGAAAGCGCGCGCGTTGGCGCGTAGCGCAAGGGGTCAACTAGGATCACGGCCGCGCGCGCTTAGCTCGTTGGGACAACCGAGAGCGCGTGCTGGCGTGCGGCGCTGAGGGGCAACCGTGAGCGCACGCGGGGGCACGCGGCGTTGAGGGGCCAACATGGAGTGCGCGCGGGTGCGCAACGCGTGGGGGCCAACAGGGAGCGCGAGCGCAGCGCATTGGAAGCAACAGGGAGCGCTCACAGGCTCGCGGCACTGAGGGGCAACCATGAGCGCACGCAGGGGCGCGCGGCGCTGAGTGGTAACCGTGAGCGCACGTGCGGGTGCGCGTCGGTAAGGGGCAACTGTGAGCGGGCGTGCAACCCGTGGGGTCAACTGGGATCCCGCTCGCGCGCGCTTAGCGCGTGGGGGGTAGCCGGGAGCGCGCACGGGTACGCAGCGCGTGGGGCGCAACTGGGAGCGCACGCGGGAACGCTACGCTAAGGGGCAACTGTGAGTGCGCACGCAGCGCGTGGGGGTAACTGTGAGTGCGCACGCAGCTCGTTGGGGATAACTGGGAGTGTGCACAGTCGCGTAGCGCTAAGGGAAAATCAGGAGTGTGCACGGGCGCGCGCTGTACGTCGTGGCAAACGAGAGCTCACGCGGGCACGTACAGCGCGTGGAGGCAACCGAGAGCGCAAACGCGCAGCAAGTGGTGGCAACCTAGAGAGTACGCAGGCGCGCTGCGCGAGGGAGCAACGTGGGGGTGGGGTGGGGTAGGGTTGAGGCAAACGTGGTGCGACATGCACGCAGCTCACGAAAAGGGGCAACCGGGGGAGTTTTCCGGCACAGCGGCGTCGGCCGTCGCTAGTGGCAGCGCTCCAGCGACGTCCGGGCGGCGCGACACAACCTCCGAGACGAGTCCCCACTACGCGCACAAGCGGCCAGTCGCAAGATGTGCGCGGCCTATGGGTACCGTGCTACTTGGCCTAAGGCAGCACTATACTCCCTATATAACCTGCAGGGCATCCCCCCATTATAGCCAGTGGGGTTCAAAGGGTCTCTGAGACCCCCTTTTTTTTGAGAAAGTTGGGTTAATCTCCATGGGTTTATATCTCCCAAACCACTACTCCGTTTGGTCTAAAATTTTGTGTGAAGTACTTTTTTATCATGGGGAACAACTTGGAAATGTCAAATCTCCCAAATTCAAGCTCTTTATTTATGATGTAGTAGAGAGGTATGGCTTCAACATGCCCAATGCGCGAGCGCACATGCCAACCGCTTGTCCGTTTCGGCCGAAACATTGCTTGGTGGGGTTATTCCGGCAAGGGGAATGAGTTCCGAATGCCATTTCGTGAAACCCCACCGCCCGCCCCTGCCGCCAAGTGCGCGCGCGTGCCGCGCGGCTCTCGAAAAGGGGCAACCGGGGGAGTTTTCTAGTACGACGGAGGGGAGCAAGCGCGCACATGTAGCGCGTGGGGACAACAAGGAGCTTGCGCGCTTGCGCGAAGTAATTCCTTGCAAACCAAGAGCACTTGCGCACTGCGTGTGGGCGGAACGGGAGCTTACATGCACACGTAGCGCTAATGGCAACTGGGCGCACACTTGCGCAGTGCGTGGGGGAAACCGGTAACGCCCGCGCGTACTCGCAGCTCACAGCGCATGGGGGCAACCGGGCGTGCGCACAGCCCGTGGGGGCAACCGGGCTCGTTCGTCAGGGCAACCAGGAGCACGCGCGTGCGCAGCACAAGGGGGAACCAAGAACCCGCGCAAGGGGCAACAGGGATCGCGTGCGAACTAGGGCAGTGTGTGTTGGCAACCGGGAGCGCGCACAGCGCCGGGGGCAATCGGTAGCGACGCGCGCGCGACGCAAGGGTCAACCGGGAGGGCTGCACATAGGGGCAGCGTGTGGGGCAACCAGAACCGCGCGCGGGGCGGTACAGCGCGTATAGGGCAACATAGAGCACACCTGCGCCGGCACTGCACGAGGTCGCAACTGCGAGCACGCGCGCGCTCGCTGCGTGATGTGGGGGTAAGGCGGGGATGGGGCCGGGACAACAGTTGTGTGACCCGCGCGCCGCTCGCGAAAAGGGGCAACCGGCGTAGTTATCGCCCGGCAAGCATCCTGCGGCGTAGCTGCCCATGGGCACTGCGCATCTTCGCTTGAGGCAACGCCCAACTCCCTATATAATCTGTAGGGCATCCCACCATGGCAGTCAGTGGTGTTCCCTCTCAAACCCCGCTTTTTCTAAGAAAATGAAATGTTCATATCTCCTAAACCGCTGCTCCATTTGAGCTGAAATTTTGTGTGGAGAACTTTTTTGGCATAGGGAACAACGTGGAAAAGTAACATCTCAAAAATTCACCCTCTTTCTTTATGATTTAGTAGATAGGTATAACTTTAAAAGACCATAGTTAACAAATGCATGCTCTGTTTTGTCCGTAATTGCACCTTGAACATGGTGATTAGCACAAGATGCCCATTTTAGCACACCTTTGTGGGTGCGTCAGTGCAGAGCATGGGGGCAGCCGAGAGCCTGCATGCGCGCAGAGCGCGGGGACAACCAGAAGTGCGCGCATGGGCGCAGAGTATGGGGGCAGTGAGTGCACATGCGCGC
>CM048826.1:17589795-17724795 GCA_026586065.1 Dioscorea zingiberensis | reverse complement strand
CATCATGCCAGAAAGTTTATGATTATCATTATGTTTTCCTCCTTATTTTCTATGATGTTTATTTCTAGTATGAGAGGCTAAACCTTCTGTGGTGCCTCGGGTCCTTGAACTTTAGGATGAACTTGTGACTTTTTTCTATTTTATAGTAGGTTTTCTTTTCGATTATTTATGTGAATTATCTGTGCATGCTGAATTCTTGTTGTTTGTTATTATGAAATCATCGACAAAATAGTTAGAATTGCTTCATAAATAACAAGAAATCACGGTCAAGCTTGGTTCAAGCATAGTTGTTAGGGGAGAGGGAGGGGGGGGGGGGGGGCGCAACCGAGAGATCGGGCGTTTTCATCGTGTTGTTAAAGCAACACCAACTAACTCTCCGAATTAGGGTAAAACCTAATAGTGGCAACCATAAAACCTCTGCTAATCATTAGTATAATGCAGTCGTATGACGAAGTTGTTGTACGGGTGTTAAGCGCTCAAATGATTATATTTTCTATACCAATTTCATGTATATTTTACATGTAACCTATAGCAAGTATACCCCATTGGTACTTAATTTATTGTTATTTTTACTTACAGGGCATTGGAAGGCCTCAGGAGCAAAAATGAAGTAGTTCAACATCAATTTAGGCAAAAATAAGGCAAAGGAAAGCTATACAAGCGTGCACACGAACGTACGTACCCATATGAAATCAGAAGATGAGTTTCTATATTACGCGGGCAGGTGCGCGCCCGCGAGCTACCCCCGTCTGGCCTTCTCGAAATGCACACGTACAGGGGTAATCCGTCTTGATTTTTCGAGGAGAGCCTGGGTGCTCAGGCACCGCGCACGATCAACTGTGCAGACTTATATCATGGAGTACATGGACACTCATGCACCTGTGGGTCACATGTGTGGATCTAGATTCATACCCAACCAGACTTAATTTTTCTCAAAATCAGACTCATACTGACCTAGTTCAGATCAGACCTTTTCTAAACGTATTAGATGATGCACATGAGACTAGTATGTGTATATCCATGACAAGAGTTGTCATGGATATAAGATGTCGAGTCAATATATGAGTATAAGTTGGAAAACTTGTGCTAGACCCATCATGAGAATTACTATATGGATTGTTATATGAATGTCATAAGTAATTCTTATAAGTGGTTAGAGAAGTATATGATCCTTAGACTTGAGGTCACCATGGATCCTTACATGGCAAGTATCATACTTTGATATAACCAAACGTTACCCGTAACAGGGTGAACTATAAAGGTTGTCATTGGGTATGTCATGAACCATGTGGTAAAATGTGAGTGATCAAGATAGGATTTGTCCGTCCTATATAACAGGAGTGATATCAGGGCCTCTTGATGAGTGAGACTAAGAAGTCAAAAGAATCAGTATGAGATATTAATGTCATTTGTTTTCATTAGTCTACTTCGGATCAAGGAATATATTGATTGAATTATACAAGTATAACTGATCCATGACTTGTATTCAATCAAAGATATCAAGGACAAAGGGATACTGGATACTCGTTATTAATCACAGGAACAGGTTATGTCTATCATGACATTCTTGCGACTTGGGTAGCAATGATGTGTTGCTAGACACCGCTCATTGCTTATGGCATTAAAAGAAGTTTTATGTCATTGCCAACATCTCAAGAACATTGGGTCACACTCAAAGGTTGATCTGGATTTAGAACTTCATTGACTGAGTCATGTTCTGAGAGTCAGAACAATATAAGTATACAAGAGGGTACTCTTGTACAAGGTCTAAACACTAATCCTACTTTGGAAATGGTTCACAAAGTAAGAGCATATATATTGTATGTGGATGTATGGGGTGGGCCTTCGTTTGATGGAACTCTAATTAATCCTATGTCCTAATTGTGTTTGACACAATGAATAGGAAAGAAGCTAGGGCCGGCCACATATAGATATGATATATATAAAGATATATAGGGCAGTTATAAGTAGACTTATGTAACTACTTCTAAACCTTAACATAGTGGATCATTTCTTCTTCTTCTTCTAAAGAGAGAGAGAGGATGGTTTTTCTTTATTAATGAGGGTGGTTTTCAATAGTTGGACAACTATTAGAGGAGAGTTATTTAAGAAGGTCATCAAGTCAATTCTTCGATAATGAGCTAACACCGAAAGTCGAAGAATAAAAGTTCCAGCTTTGTTCGTGAGACGAACAAGGCGATTCAGTTCTTCCGAGTGGATACTGATAGAGGCGAGGATCCATTGATCGTCGCTGAAATCGTGATAAGGATCGCTAGAGTATTGTCAAATAATCAAGGGCATCAATATATGAGCATTGGCTATGGTTTGTTTTTCAAAACCTAACCTGAACAAGATGTTTTCTCGCATGGATCTTGGATGGGTTTTATCGAGTTTTGTTTTGAATTTCCACTGCGTATGTCAATAGTAGACATGTATGAACTCGTCATTTCCCTACGTTAGAGACTATAAATACCAAGCATTAGGGTTTTGAAAGGGGCTTCCAACCTCATCCATCATCCTTGGAGGCTCTCACCATCCACCTTCTAGGGCATCATGGGATTGGAAGAGCGTCGCTTGACGACCGACGCTTGGAAGGGATCTCGCCAACGATACTCGCCATTGATGGGTTCCTTATAGTGTGTTCCTTTTCTTTCATCATTGTATTAGATTGTTGTTACCCTTTGATGGGGAACTAATTTTGTAGGTATTCGGGCATGATGAACCTTTGGGTTGTAGTTTAACTTTGATATTTAATGCTAATGATTATGTAGTTGCTTGATTTTGATTTGAGATCTATGGAAAGTCATTCCTTGTATTTGATAGTCTACATTGCGACAACCAGGACTATTCAATCCGACGCACCTGGGGAAGAAGCGAACGCCTCCCTATGTGCGGGCATACCTCAATAGAGGGGTCTATGAGTGTGCCGAGAGATCAGGCACTTAGCAGAGCAACTCTTTTATGCATTGTTCCCATAGATCCTCATAGTAATATGTTCTCTAGAACGCTTACTAGTGAGGGTACTATGTCAGTAATTCACATCGAGAGAGGGAATAAACGCAATTTAGGAATCCTTGGTCACAAATCATCATAGTTATTAATCTTAGCATTCATCATCTATCATTGTAAGAACTCGAAGGGGATTCGTTACTCGGATAGCCCTCTTTCATGATTGATTGTCTTACGATTTCACCATACCTTTGTTTAGAACTAATCTCTTCTTTTAGATTATTAAATTCTTCCGTTAGCCTAGAACTCCACCAATTTCCCGATTAGACTAGATAATTGGTAAATAGTTAGTACTAGTATTTCTCATAGTCTCTGAGGATTCGATACTCGACTTTCATAGTCCAGTTTATTATTTGTCGACCCGTGCATTTGCAGTAGTGAGCACATAATAAGGATTAAGTTTTTAGCGCCGTTGGCAGGAACATTAGATTACTAGGAGTACTAGGAGCTCATTAATTTAGTCTTATGTTTTATGTTTTATTTTCTTCTTCTTTTTCTTTGAATCTCCTATTCTTTCTTTTTATTTTTGTTTCATAAGACTTGTTTCTTCATGCAAATCAATTTCTCTATCTATTTTGCAAGGAATCTGTGCATGACCCGAGCGAATCTAAAGGGTCTAGTTGAAAGAGACAGAGAAATTGAGTGTACACTACATCGAAAAATTAAAGAAGTACAAGGAAAACCAATAGAAATAACTCTGGAATCTTCTTTAGAGGCAGAAGACTCCACCCAGTTTGAAGTGGATATTGAATGTAGAGAGCCTCTAGCTATTGCAGAAAGGAGAAGAACACTGTTTGAATATGAGAGACCAAAATAGATAGGGAAGGAATTAAGCATTTATCCCAAAGCAGTGAATGTAAATAATATTGAGATCAAAACAAGCACCATCTAGATGATACAGAATCAAGCACAATTCAATGGACGTCTCGATGAGGACCCAGATGCGCACCTGGCGCGATTCACCCAAATCTGTAATATATTTAAGATCAATTGGCTTCTGATGATGGTATCCGTTGGAGACTGTTTCTGTTCAGTTTTCGAGAAGTTGCATATAGGTGTCTTACTTCCCTTCCTGTTGGGAGCATAAGGACTTGGCGAGATATGTTGGATAAGTTCCTTGGTAGATACTTTCATCCAAGCAAAGCTGCGCAGATAAGGCAAGAGCTTTTAGCTTTCAAGCAAGGTGAATCTGAGTCCCTCTTGTAAACATATGAAAGGTTCAAGGATCTATTTAGGCATTGCCCACACCACAGTCTTGAACTATGGACAAAGATTCATACTTTTTTATAATGGTCTTGTGGGATCGAAAATACCCGCCCGGCATCGTGTCTGTGAAGAGACACCAGGCGATATATCGAATCACAAATATCATATTTGTTTAGTAATTGTGGGTTCTTCCATTCCTAATAGAGGCAAGCCTCTATTATTAAATACCCCAGACAGAGTCTTGGGAACCTCCAATTAAGGGCAAAAAGTACAAGTAAAGGCAACAAATAAAAATAATCCACTTATTTGCAAATCATAATTTTTATTACATATATTTATAATATGTACATCATTTATTGATATATATTTGATGTGCCGTCATTTGGGATTTGGTTTTCATTAGCCACCTCGAGATGCGTATTCCACTGACGCCTCGAGATATGTGCCACTCTGAGATTTGGATTTCATCGGCCGCTTCGAGGTGAGTGTTTCACCGACATCTCGAAATATGTGCCACTTTGAGATTTGGATTTCATCGGCTGCTTTGAGGTGAGTATTCCACTGTCGCCTCGAAAAATGTGCCACTTTGAGATTTGGGTTTCATCTGCTGCTTCGAGGTGAGTGTTCCACTGTCGCCTCGAAACACGTGCCATTTTAGGATTTGTATTTCATTGGTTGAATCGAGATGCGCATCCCATCGTCGCATCAAGATGACCTTGGGATTTGTATCTCATCATCTGCTTCAAGATGCGTGTCACTTTGAGATTAGTGCTTCATCATCCGCCTCGAGAGGTGCTCTACTATCTCCTCGAGATGCGTACCCACTATCGCCTTAAGATGCGTGTTAGTGTACATATATGTATATGAATTCAAATTTTATATATTTTGATTATAAGGTGGAGCCCATTTCATTAATAATTAATTTTTTTCCTTTTTTTTAAATCATTAGTTTAGCCAATCTTTCTTGATGGGCCCATCTCTCCTTCAGATTGTGTTTCGGCCACAAAATAAAAGCCCATTTCAAAATAATAAATTTTTTTATATGATCAATTTTCCTTGTTTTTAAATGGGGCCCAACTCACATTAATTTTTAATCACCTCCTCCTCAATGGCATGCTCAATGTATGATCGATTGATATTTTTTTTATTATTTTTTTATTATTTTTTTTTCCTTAACGTTGAGGTGCCCCCATTAAAGGAAAGGAATGGTGGGGCTTTAGAGAAGCTTAAATTCTCATGATCCAATTGAAAATTTCATGAAGTCAAATCATCAACTTCTCACACTTCTAGTTGAGTCAAGAAAGAAAGTCAACAATAGTGGCTGGTAATCAGTGGTATCCATGTTTGTTCTACTATGATTCTCTTCCAAAGTAACGGTTGTACAAATGGTTAATGAGCAATGTGGCTTGACAAGCAATGATAAAATTTTTTAGAAATTTCATAGTGACTCACAACAGCCAATCTTTTATAACATGCATGATTTATTGTTTTCAGACTTCATGTCTTCTTTTAAATAAGTTCATTGAATACCAATGGGTCACTTCATAATATGTCTCCAAAATCACCTTGTCAGCCAAGACCGTTGAATAAGAAAGCTTCATGGATGTCAATAATACTTCATGTGGAGGATAATAAATTGGGTTCCATGTCGTTTGTTCATTTGCTCATTTACTCTATTATTTGAATATTTGGACTTCGATTTCAACTTAGATATTGGATACTTGAATGCTTGGGTAATTGGAGTTCAACTTCAACTTACAATTTGGAACAAATGGCTAACTTGTTAGTGGATACATGGCTCCAAACTGAGATCTAAATTCACCCAGAATCCATGACTTGGTGCTATGAAGGAAACCTGTGAATCCATGTCCTATTAAATTGCTATCTCACATATATACCTTCTTTAAGGTATTTCATCAAACGCTTTGAAGGCATTTTATATAGCTTAAACTTTTAATATACAACTTGGAATGTTTCTTCAACCAAATGTTACAATCATTCAACTTTATGAGGTTGCCTACTGATTAATGAGGTTGTTATATATCAAAGTCAAGCTTTGTTCACGTTATTTTTTTATAACCACAGCATCAACCCCATTTTTTTTTTTATCTTCATAGTATTAGAATCCTTCAATATTGCATTTTGCAGCAGGTCTTGTGATCCCTTGGTTATAGACTAATGAAAACATCCTCCCTTTGCAGAAATCACACAACTCTTTCTCATTGATTTCAGTAACAACTCGCAAACTCTTTAACTTGGGCATAACATCGAGCATCTCATGGGCGCCTCACACAACCGAATGTTTAACATAATTTTATAACCCGCTTCACCAAAATTTACAATCATGCACCTTTAAACAACAACATTAATTTCACCGATAATAAGGACCCCAAGTAACAGATATTCTTTCAAAGTTGATGAGAAAGTCTGTATAGTTTCTCTTTAGTCACATAGCAATGAAGGATCTATTTTTCATCTGTAAGTGGCTCCATGAAACCCTCTGTCAATTTCTGAAACTCTTTAGCTTTCTCTGGGGGTATATCAACGTGGAGCTTAGCTAATCCATAAATTATTGATAGGGGACTTTTGCACATTATATGTGCTGTATAATTCATTTGATCGGCGATGAGGGATTCTGCACATTATATGTGCTTTATACCCTTCGGACCCTTCTCCAGTGGCGGTCGGACTGGTTTGATGACGATGCCAACACATCCCAGGATGGTATCCATCCTTGGCGGTGGTGCCGATCGGGACAGCAGCGACAGTGATCGGCGGCAATGATTCTCGTTCAGAATAGTCTTTAGCTTCTTCTCCGGTGATGGGGGGCAGCAGGGAGGTTGCTGTATAGCTTTGCGCTTCTCCGGTGGCAGTTGGCAACAAAGAGGCTATCATGTAGCCTTTGCTCTTCTTCTCTGGTAACGGTGAGTAGCAAGAAGGCCATTGTATGGTCTATGTTTCTTTGTCGGCGATGACGAGGGTGGCAAGGAGGCTATTATATAGCCTTTGCCTTATTTTCTCCGTCGATGGTAGGTAGCAGCAGCGAAGGGGTGAAGACGAAGGTGACATTCTTTCTGCGGTATTACAATCAATCGATAGACCCGAGCCTGTATCCTTCGGCAAAGCCATCAGAGACAGGCCCGTGTCCTCTTATATGACTGAAATTAATCCGCTTGTGGCTGAAGATGATAAAGAGGAGAACATGGAGGAGGGAGCTTGATCTTTTTTCTTTTTTCTTCTTGGCCATCCTCCTCTCTTCTCTCTCTTTTTTTTTTTTTTTTTTTTTTCAATTCCTCCCTTATATAATGAATTCCCCTTTAATTTTTTTTTTCTTTCCCTTTTTTCTTATTCAAATTTGATTTAATTTGATTGATTTCTTCCTTTCTTGGCCAATAAGATCAATCTTTTAATTTTAATTTGAATTGATTGATTTTTTTCTTTCTTGGCCAATTTGATTTGATTGATTTTTTTCTTTTTAATTCCTTCAAATTTGATTTTGATTTGATTGATTCTTTCTTTTTTATTTAATCAAGATTTAAATTTGGTTTGATTTTGATTTGATGATGCTTCCCTTTCTTGATTTAATCAAGATTTAAATCTGGTTTGATTTTGACTTATTGATTTTTTTTTGGAGGAAATTATATTTTTATTTTCTCTTATTGCCTCGGGATTTGTTTCCCTTGGATTATCTTGCACTCCCCTCGTGATTTGTGCCCATGGATTATCTTAGGATTTGCCTCGGGATATGACCGGGTACATATTTTTTATTTGAAATTAAAATATTTTAATTTCAACATATTTCAAAATATTTCATTTGAATTTATAATCATAATATTTTATAGTTGGCCTCAATCTAACATTGGCACATGTTATTTTCAATGAATATATATTTTTATATATACATTTTTTTTAGATACAAACAAATGCCCCCTTCATACTTCACTCACGAAATTTATTTGAGAGAGAGAAGTATGAACATGCAAATGTCCTTCATCTTTATGGCCGAGCCTTTTCGGGAGACTAAAAGTCATTTTTCGTTTTCATTTTCAATTTTCATTTTCATTTTTTATTTATTTATTTTTTTTTGAAACATGGGAAGTCAATGTGTTTGCCTCAGGAAGTACATTTAATTGTACATGACCGGTCTACCTTCCACAAGGAGCCAGACGTTCCGTCGTAGGCAAATATTTTTTAATTGATGGGAGTCATTAGTCTTTCTCCATTGGCGTCATTGAGCTGATCTCCACGACATATAGACATTCCCTTTTTTTGTTTTTTTGTTTTTTTTTTGGATTTTTGATTGATTTATTTATTTATTTTTTTTTTTGATTTTTTTTTTTGGCAAGTTCATTGGTGATGATTAGTCTCCTAAGGACGAGAACCATGTTTCCTTTTGTAAATGTCTGGAATCGAGCCCATTTGTGACATGCTTGCTTTATAGACTATTGTACTTCAAGAATCTACTGTACTTCTATCCGCTTTTCATCGAGAGAGTCTAGTTCATCTATGTGAAGCAAAATATTGTCTTCATTTGAGATTTCATGCAACTTGAATTTCAAGAGAAATAACTCCTCCAATTCCCAACACTAAAGGGTATGGTGTGGATTGTATTGGAGTCTTATAGGTGCGATAAGCCCATAACATCCCAGGGAGCCTATCATATTAGTCTCTTTTATTTTTGGAGACAATTTTCTTTGGATTTGGATGTTGATGGATAACATCTCCATCCATTTGGCATGGATGACATCTTTTGGCATATTTGATGCAATTTCGGACCATGGTCGGCCAATAATATCCCATGCGCTTACTCTTAAGTCGCATTTGGGCCCAGATTGATGTGCACCACATATCCCGAAATGTACATTGAATCTTAGGGCTCCTTGTTTTACTTGAAGGCTTTTTTATTTGCCCTATGAAAGTTGTTCATATTTCAAATATTTCATAAATGGTTGTCTCCAATCCTCCTCTAGCATTTCTAATATTTGATGCAATCTTTAACACAACATTTGTGATTCTTCAAACATATGTTGAAAGTTTACCCTCCATAATATGGTTGGGCAATGATTTCCACATGAAGCTACACAAGCTCTTGAATGATCGTGCGGTTCTTGGGAAGCATACACAGGAGCTTACACGGGAGTCTAAGCGCCCGGGTATCTCTCGGGTTATCAAGAAAGGGGGCACGAACGAGCTACACGAGCGTGTGCACCCGTCTAGCTCGCCTACTTTACCTTTTTTATGGGGTAAACTTTTTCATTGCTACATTTCAAGCAAACCCTAACAGCTTTGTACATTGGCCACCAACTCCAATCCCATGGCGCAACCGAGTAATCAAACTGATTTGGCCACAATATTCCAGATGTTGGTTCTCCGGTCATGGGTACCACGGTCTGAAGCACCTTGTCTGGAAATGGAATTTAGTGAAGATGAGGGTGACATCACTAATATTACGGCAACCATCGACACTCTCCGGGTAGATGGTGGTTCCCTAACAACGTCACCATCACGACCTAGGACCAGCACCCGTGGCTCCTGTATCGTTGTTGTATCAGGATTTGTATCTTCATTTTTTTGCATGAGTGATGCATAGAAACCACAAGTGCACGGGTAGTTGATAGTGTGTTGAGCAGTGTGCTTATGCTTATACCGTAAGTGCACGGGTCATATCAAGTAATAAAGTGGACTATGAAAGTCGGATGTCGAACCCATAAAGACCTTGATCACTAATTCTATCTAATTTTATGCTACCTAGTCTATCCAAAGGGTGTTGAATCTCTAATCTAATTACTAAAATGAAAAGTGGCTTAAGATCAACTTGATTGTGAGTAATAATGGCAATCAATCATAAAGAGGAGATACTCGGGTAATGAATCCCCTCCGGATATTCATAAGTAGAGGCAAGTATGGATTTCTAACAATGAATATTGAGTTATGGACCAAGAATTCCTACAATGCTTTCACACCCTCTTTCGACGGGACTTACTAATCTAATTACCTTAATTAATTCTAGGGAACACATAATATTGGAAGAGTTGTGGGAATAATCCATCTTAAAGAGTCTTTCTCCTAAACTCCTGATCTCTCGACGTGTTCACAACCCCCACATATTGAAGTAGATCTAGGTTTATATAAATGGAGCGTTATTGTCTGCCCCCTATAGATCTAGATTGACACTTAGAGCTATCGCAACAAAAAACATCAATACCATACAATACATCCAATAGGTTCTCAAACATGAAAACATTCATTCAAATATAGAAATCCATACAAGCAAGATTAAACATAAATCCGAAGGTTCATCATGCCCAAGTATCTAACAAGTTAGTTCCCCATCAAAAGGGAACACAAATCCAACACAATAACTAAGAGAAAGATAAGAAACATGATATGAAACACCCTTTCCTCCACCATTAGCGATGACCATTGGCGGTGTGCGTGGAGATGCCCCTTCGATGCTTGCCTTCCTCTTCTTGCTCCAAGATCATTAATGATGCCCTAATCTCCAAGGTGGAGAAAGGGTGGGAGCCCCCAAGAGAGGTGATGACTTACCAAGTTCCAAAAGCTCCTTCTCTAAACCCTAAAGCAACTATTTATAGGGTCCAAATTAATTCACATGATTAGTGGCTCAACCAGCAAAAATCGGACTCAAGTCAGTGATAAAACTAGGTTAGCTCGCGTCTGAGCGCGAGTCATGCAGGCAGTCTTATGGGCGCAAGGGTACCTGTAACCTCATCTCCAGGCCCATACAGTTGGTGATACGCCGCATGCTTGCCCGTAAAGCTCTCTATAAGTCTGGGGGATGTGTACTCAAAGCATCTTTACGGGCGCTTACGAGCGTAAGCTAGCCCGTATGGCTTCAGTTTGCTTTGATTTGATCTGTGTTATTTCTGTTTAGCTCTCGAAGCTCCCTGGTGCTTTACAATTAAGAATTAACACTAATTAAGTATCAATGGGCAAGAATTACTTGAAATCACATGAATAATGCACAAAGAATTGATATAAAAACATGATCAATTGAATACTTGTCACAAATATCCCCACACTTAAGCGTTTGCTTGTCCTTAAGCGAACAAAGAAGTAAAATTTTAAAAGATGTGAAGCGTTCAACCTTAGGCGATAAAGCATTTACATTTTGTTGTACTCATAGTGTACACTATCGACAATTACATTCCCTACTTCGACCCCTCGGACTTAGATCAATTTCATGACATAATTTAAAATTGCTCTAGATGAGAATTTCACTCCACTTACCATATTTTTGAGTTTTAGAGTGGCAAGCATCCCCTCAGTGGACTCTAGAGGTTCCTTGAGGCCTTAAGTACAAAACAACTAGCCCTTTAAGAAAAATGAACTTTCTTTTCAATTTTTCACTTCTCTTTTCATTTCATATAAATCCTGGTAAGTCATCCCTAATGGATCCAAATTTCCGAGGGAGCAAAGGTTAACATAGAGTGTAGATCTCCCTTTCTGAGGGATGCACATGTTGGCCAGGCACCGGAACACTCAACTACTCAGAAGATTACAACTCTATATATAGGCGCTTATGCTCACAAGTGTCTTTTCTGCTTGAGAAATACTCTGATCACGAGCAAAAAAACCCAAGCTGAGGAATAAGGGTAGGATGTGCGTGTGGTAAAATGGATGAAGTATTGTATAGAAGTAAGTGCGACTGGTGATCTTCTCCGTTCGTGCAGCGTGTATAGAATCTGGCCGACCTCATCGTAGCTGCTCAAACTGGTCCTGTGCCAGTCTGTCTGATTCGGAGAGCTGCTGTAGTGATGCACGAAGCTGGCTCTACTCCTCCTCGAGTCGCGACTGGGAGTCGGTGATGCAACCTAACTCCTGGAGGATAGTTTGCTGCCCTGTCTGAATCGCCTCGAGCTGTGCAATGATCTGCTGGTGGCTTGGGCTACGAGGTGGTGGATGGGCAGCGGAGGATGTCCCCTCCAAAGGAAATGGTGCTGGGGCTGGTGGCATCCCCTCCTCATCAGCTATGGGCTCCTGCCTGCGCTCGCGCCCCACAAATAAATATCCCCGTGGTGTGTGGGTGACCAAGCCCATCGAATGGAGGGTAGAAAAGCCGAGGGGCTGCATCACATAGATCTGGTGTGGTCGTGGGTGGGGCCCAAGCAAGCACATGCCACACATGAGTGTAGTGATATATGGGCCGGCAGAAATCACCTTGAACTTCGCGAACAGCCCCTGGCAGGCGATGTAGTCCGCGTTAATTTGACCAATGTGGACAGGGACTCGCTCAGCCATACTATAGATCGTTAGTAGGTATGGAACGATGACGTGGCCAGTGTTGTCGTCTGTCCCAGCAATAGATCTGCTCATGAGAGCCTGGATGTATCGATGGATCGGATCAGAGAGCCGTGACGCCTTCTTTGGCTCTGTGATCGCTGCTCGAGAGACCTATCTCAAATATGCTGCGTAGGGTGTGCATACGGGGAAGTCGACGGCTAGCTCTCGGTACTCATCCTTCTCCGTGTATGTTCAGTCATAAAGGTCGAGGTGGATAGAGAAGTCGGTGATGCTCAGTTGCCTCATGCACTCTATAGACGGGCTCCGAAATGGTGAAGGCACGATCCCATCCTCCGAAGGAGATCATGCTCTGAACCTCGTCCTCTATCTCTAACTCGCGGAGCATGGTCCAATCAATATAGTGAGTGGTGCTGAACTCCTTCAGGGATAACATATAATATCGCTCATGATAGCGGTCCTGAAGGAATCTGATGCTCGAAGAGGAGGGATTCTCGCTCCTCTTTCTCTTTACACCCTTCCCGGATACTTGCTTTGTTCGAGCCATTTTTGCAATTGAAGAAGAGGAGGATCAATTTCAGGTTAATTCCCTGATTGCAGAAAACTAGGTGTAGACAGCATACGGGTACTTACGGGTGCAAGAGTGCCCGTAAGCCGCGTACGTTGCATGCATGCTTAGGGTTACGGGGTTGCACCCGCAACCTTGCTTTGTAGGTCCAATAGATGCGGGAAAAAAAACTCTATCCTCGACATATTAACAACCATCTATATATGATATCACTTGAAATAAACCCTAGATTGCAGAAATTTGCTAGAACAAACCTAAAACCTAACATTGGGAAAATGAAATCAAGATTGGTGATTACCTTGGGTGTGCCCTAGATCGTTGATAAACTAAACCGGGTGGAGAGGGAGAGAGAGAGGAAGAGGAGAGAAGATGAGAGGGTTCTTACTGCTGCAAAGGAATAGATTCGAAGGGGTGCGAGCGCAACCTATATAAAATTAGAATACAAACCGTTGCGCTCGCATTCTACATTTTTGTGCATCATACGGGCAGGCATATAGGCGCATGCTAGGCCGTACGATTTGTTACGGATGCAATCTTGCCCGCGTATATGGCCCTACTTGTTGATACGGGAGCAACCTTACCCGTAAGCTTTCTTGTGTGTAGTAGAGTTAGTCAATTTTCCAAGGCAGCCTATCTTAAGACATCGATATATCCTTGCTCATTCTTCTGAGCTCCTAAGCTTAACTTGTTGGTTCAAGGTTGAGGTTTCCTTCCTAGTTCTTGAGGGAATAGAGAATTTGATCACTTATTTCAGGATGACAACTAACTATCCCTAAACTAACAATATGAAAATCTTAAGAAAAGAAAATTCTTTAGAGAATTTGGGTTACCTCCTTAGAAGCGCTTGTTTAATGTCACTATCTTGACATTCATGTTCTTTGCTCATGGAGGATCAAATACGTGAATCCCATCTTGAACTCTTCCCTTGAAGCAGTTTCCAAACAGTAATAACCCCAAACTAGAGTAAATGGGGGATTCATCATATTAGGTGATTGCTGAGTTTCTTGCCTTAGCGTAGAAGAGGGTTTCCTCATTACTCTTCTTCTTGTCCTTTTCCTTCCAAAATAGTAGTTGAAGAAATAATTTTTTTGACCCTTTATCTTTCTTCCTCGCTTGCCCTTGGTTGCTGCTACTTGCAAAATCAGGCTTTTCTTACACAAATTGCTCTTTCTCATCCTCCAGTTTTCCTAAGTACTCTTCGAGCAGGTCGACTTCTAACACTTCTTGAATGCAACAATAAGAAATAAGTTCAATATCATTAATGAAATAAGATTTATCATGGTGATCAAGTGTATGTCGCATTGTTGTAGGAAGTTTTAATTCGACTATTCTATCACCCACTCTTAAGGACATCTTGCCTTCAGCGTGATCATGTAGGGCCTTTGCAGTGGCCAAAAATGGTCTTCCCAAGATGATGGGTACTTCAACATCATCGTCAATATCCAATAACACAAAATCAACGTGGAACACGAGCTTGTCTACCCTTACTAACAAATCTAATGCCATTCCTCGTGGTTTCTTAATGGATCGATTAGAGAGTTGAATAGTCATTTTTATAGCTTCGGGCTCTCCTAGCCCTAGCTTTCTAAAGGGCTTGTAAGGCATGACGTTGATGCTTGCGCCTGAATATGCTAAAACACTCTGCTCCACTCCGTCCCCAATAACGCAAGGGATTACCATGCTTCCAGGGTCCTTTAACTTCCTTGGTAGGTTGGGTTGGAGTACCGCTAAACATTGAGAGTTCAAAGTTACTGTCGTGACTTCTTCTAACTTTCTCTTGTTGGTTAATAGCTCTTTCATATACTTGGCATATTTAGGCATTTGAGAAATCACATCAACCAGAGGTAGACTTATATGCAGTTGTTGATTGTTTCAAAGAATTTCTTGAAATGGACATCGTCCTTTGGTTTTTTCAATTGTTCAGGGTAGGGAACCCTAGGTTGATATTCAGGAATTGGTGTGGTTTCCACTTCCTTATCTTTTTCTTGGCTCTCTTCGACAACGCCATCCTTGACTCCTAATGATTTACCAGTTTCTTACCTGGGTGTCTACCCTTCCAGGTTTCCTTACTAACAACTCTACCTCCTTACCATTTTTGAGAGTGATGGCCTTTAAGTCCCTGCGGGGATTTTCCTCGGCGTTTCTAGGTAGGCTTCCTTGAGGCCTTTTCGATGAATTTTTAGCCAATTGTCCAACCTTATTTGCTAGACCTTGAATACTTGCTTGGTCGTTTCGCAACGTGGTATCTATTTACTCAAATTTAACATTTGTGGTCATTATGAACCTAGCTAAAACTTCCTCAGTGCTTTGTTTGGTCTGTGGAGGCCTTAGAGCTAAATAATTGAATCCCAGAGGAGTTGATGATCCTTGGAGATTGCCATAGGATAACCCTGGATGATTCTAATTGGGCATACAAGGTCGAAATTGGGCACCTTGGGGCCTTGGATTACCCATGTATTAAATTTCCTCTATAGGAGCTGCTTCAAAGCTTGCAATGGGGCATTGCGATGAATCATGTCGACCTCCGTAAGTACCACATGAGATTGCTGCAACTGAGCTAGGTGATCCTCCTTATGTCAGCTGGTCGAACTTCTTGGAAACTTCTGCCACTTGCTCTGCAAGAACAGGATCCTAGTGAATTGGGCCAACTCCAATGCTAACACGTTGCCTCCCTCTTGACGACCATGATGACTTGGTGTGGGCCATAGATTCAATCAACCACTTGGCATCTTTGAGGTATTTGTTGCCTAAGGAACCGCCAACTACGGCGTTCACTAGCTGCCTGGTGCGATTGTTCAGCCCGTTATACATCATGTGGAGTTTAGCCCATGGCTCCATACCATGGTTTGGACAGCGCCGGAATAAATCCTTGAATCGTTCATAAGCTTCGAATAATGACTCATTTTAACCTTGCTTGAACGCAGAAATTTCTTGTCTAATCTGTGTTACTTTACTTGGAGGGAAGTATCTTCTTATGAATTTATCCAACATGTCCCTCCAGGTTCTTAGACTTCCTGCGGATAGCGAGGTGAGCCAACGGTAAGTTGCTTCTCTTAAGCTAAAAGGGAATAATCTCAAGCGGATGGTGTCATTGGAAACTCCGTTAATATTAAACATGTTGCGAATTTGAATGAAGCATGTTAGATCTGCGTGAGGGTCCTCGTCAAGGCGTCAATCGAATTGGGCCTGATTTTGAATCATTTGAATGGTGCTCGCCTTGATTTTGAAATTGTTTGCAACCTGAGGTGGGTGGACACTGAATTTTTCTCCGGTGTACTCCGATCTTTCATAATGGGATAAAGTCCTCCTTTATGCCATGATCGAGGGTTCTCTTGATTCGATGTTTACCTCTGTAGGAAAGATATTCTCGGACTCTGAAAAATGTCTCGGAGTTATCTCTTGTGGTGTGCTCTGTGCTTCTCTATTTCTTCGGTGCAGAGTGTGCTCGATGTAGCTATCGCCATTCACCAAACTTGCTGGATTCTCTCTGATCATACACCAAGTCCTCGCACAAACAAGAAAGAACAAGAATCAGTAGTGCGAATGTTTAAAGTAAGCAAAATAAGGTGAATGAAAGAAAATTAAAAAGAAAAATTAAAAAAAAAACTAATACTACGCCTAACTAACAGACCCTTAGTATTCTTAGTGACCTAAAGGTCCCCGGCAACGGAGCCAAAAACTTGATAGTGTGTTGAGCCTTATGCTTATGCTTATACCGCAAGTGCACTGGTTGTATCAAGTATGAAGTGGACTATGAAAGTCGGATGTCGAACCAACAAAGACCTCGATCACTAATTCTATCTAATTGTCTGCTACCCAGTTTATCCAAAGGGTGTTGAATCTCTAATCTAATTACTAAAATGGAAAGTGGCTTAAGATCAACTTGATTGTGAGTAAAGGGGAGATACTCGGGCATTGAATCCCCTCCGGATATTCATAAGTAGGGGCAAGTATGGATTTCGAACTAATGAATGTTGAGTTATGGACCAAGAATTCCTACAATGCTTTCACACTCTCTTTCGATGCGCGTTACTAATCTAATTTCCTTAATTCGTTCTAGGGAACACATAATCTTGGAAGAGTTGTGGGAATAATCCATCTTAAAGAGTCTCTCTTCTCAACACCCGATCTCTCGACATGTTCACAACCCCCACCTATTGAAGTAGATCTAGGTTTATATAGAGTGAGTGTTATTATCTACACCCCTATAGATCTAGAATGATACTTAGAGTTGTCGCAACGTAAAGCATCAATACCACATATAATACATCCAATAGGTTCTCAAACATTAAAACATTCATTCAAATATAGAAATCCATACAATCAAAGATTAAACATAAATCCGGAGGTTCATCATGCCCAAGTATCTAACAAGTTTGTTCCTTACCAAAGGGGAACACAAATTCAACACAATAACTAAGAGAAAGATAAGAATCATGATATGAAACACCCTTCCCTCCACCGTTGGCGATGACCGGTTGCAGTGTGTGTGGAGATGCCCTTTTGATGCTTGCGTTCCTCTTCTTCCTCCAAGATCTTCAATGATGCCCTAATCTACAAGGTGGAGAAAGGGTGGGAGCTCCCAAGAGAGGTGATGAGTTACCAAGTTCTAAAAGTTCATTCTCTAAATCCTAAATAAATTATTTATATGGTCCAGATCAATTCACATGATTAGTGGCTAACCAACCAAAATCGGACTCAAGTAAGTGATAAAACTAGGTTAGCTCGCGTCTGAGCGCGAGGCATGCGAGTGGTCTTACGAGCGCAAGGGTGCCCATAACGTCATCTCCAGGCCCATACGGTTGGTGATACGCTCACATGCTTTCCCGTAAAACTCTTTGTAAGTTTGGGGGATGTGTGCTTGAGCATCTTTGTGGGCGCTTACGAGCGTAAGCTAGCCTATATGACTTCAGTTTGCTTCGATTTGATCTGTGTTACTTCTGTTTCGCTCTTGAAGCTCTTTGGTGCTCTGCAATTAAGAATTAACCCTAATTAAGTATCAATGGGAAAGAATTACTTGAAATCACATGAGTAATACACAAAGAATTGATATAAAAACATGATCAATTGAGCACTTATCAGTCGTATCAAGTAATAATAGTGGACGTGAAAGTCGAGTGTCGATCCCACGAGGACCAGAAAGTACTAGTACTAGCTATTTCTCTATGGTCTAGTTGATCTGAATATTGGGGTTGTAACCTAATCATAAAATCAAAGAAAACTAATAACCAGGGCTATGGAAAACAAGAATTATCCTTAACGACGATCAATTATGAGAAGGGGATACTTGGACAATGAATCCCCTTTGAATTTTATTCTGAGAATATATGGTGATTTCTATGTCGATAATTGGTAGGGTTTGAGCCAATGGTTCCTAAAGTGTATCAAATCCCTCTCTCGAGGCAACCAATACCTAATTTCGTCAATTGTATTACGTTCTAGGGAACCTGTATCTTGGAAAAATTGTGGGAATAAGTCATATAAGGGCCCTCTCTCCTTGGTACCCGATCTTTCGGCGTATTCACAATCTCCTCTATTGGAGTAGGTTTACACATGAGGAGGCATTCGCTTCTTCGCCCGTATAGACTACGATAATCTCTTCGGGCTCTCGCAACGTAGAGGGATTAACATAACAATCAAAACATCCAATACACTCACACATGCATTCAATAAAAAAAACATAGAATTCAAGATCAAAATTAATACATAATCCAAGGGTTCATCACGCCTAAGTATCTACAAAATTAGTTCCCCATCAAAGGAAAATGAGTCTCCAAAGCAAAAAGAGTACAAATAACTAAAACCATAACAAGAGATGCTATTACACCGTTGGTGGCTCCTAGTGACGTGCTCCTCGATATAGCTCCTTCCTTCTCTCTCTAAGGTTGGGAGGTGGCACTCTCTCTCTCCCACAAATCCTAATTAATCGTATTTTATGCTCCCCTAGGGTTTTGGGGCGTCCATTTATGAGTCTGTCCCTACATGGGTATGTAGTATGAGGGAGAGTGTGACATACTAGCTTTCATACGGACAGTATGAAAGCCAGTATGCTCCATGCGGGCCGTATGGAGCCCGTATGTAGCCCGTATGGACCATTGTTTGACTCCTATGAGCTATGCACAGTACCAGGAGGCTTGATGCAAAGGCCGTCATGCTACCCAGGTCTATACGATCAGTATGGAGCCCGTATGGAGCTTCCTTCTCTTCAAGAATGCTTCATTTCGGCTTCGATTTCTCCATGAAAGCTTCCTTCTCTTGTTGTAACCTCATTAGGCTTTGTTTATAAAAAATAACACTTTTTAAGTACCGGCGGGCTAAGAATCCTTCAATATAGCATGTGAAACATACTTGAATATGATATGAAATTGTTCTCAATTGAACACTTATAAAATATCTCCTAACTTAAAGGTTTGCTTGTCCTGAAGCAAAGAAAAAAATTAGCAAGAGATGATTAGTGTATGTCCTCCGGCCATAAAATTATGATCCTAGTATATTCTAAGTTTACCATCAAAATGTATCTTCTCCTATTTCCACACCAAGTTCTAGATTGATCTTGTAATATGTTCTGTTACAACTCTAGATGAACATCCTCACTCCACATGCCATGTTCTCAAGTCTTAGCAAGACAAACATTACCCTTAATGGACTTTATAAGGTCCTTGGGGACCTAAGAACAAGACGTCTAACCCTCTATCACCTTGGTTAGGAGCTAGAACTCCAAACTACTTTGTCACAACAAGCAGCGGAGCACTGTTTTTATTGCTTTCACAACTACTATGTACATCGCTATTTTATTACTCTCTTACTTGTGCACTAAGTTAGATTGTAAGGGTTAGAGACTTGTAATAGTGCCACAAAGCTTCTTGGAGCCATTGAAAGTGACGCTTAGCAATTAAAGTCAGCAAAACATGGTAATGGGTTATCTATTGTCACTAAAGGTTTTGAATTTTACAAAAATGTTCTCTAAGTGCCTGTGGTATTTTATAGGAAAATTTGCAAAAAAAAAAAAAAAAAAAAAAAAAATTGGGTGGATGGTGAACTATGAATAAAGTTAATCAAGACAATTTCCTAAGATGGCCTTCATCAGTGTATGTTAGACATGCTCTTTCCTAAAATGATTTGCAATGACTTTCAACAAATCTACTTGTTAGCTACCTATCTCCACACTTAAAGATTTGTCGTCAATCTAAAACTAGATAGGTAGCTACTCATCTCCGCACATAAAAATGTACATTGTCCTCAATGTACTCAATAAAGCTCAATAATGTAGCATAATAAAAAAAAAAGCAGGGAGAAAGGTGAACTAAAACTTTACCGATTAAATGATGTATCTCTTGGGTTCCATGACTCAATCATGTAAGCGCATACCGGGGGTGGATATCCTTCTCTCAATTTTGCAAGACAACGAGGATCATCGTAGCTCCAAAATATCACAAGTCAATAGAGGCCACATAAGAGAAAAATAAAGGAGAGTTTAGCGGGGATAGCCCCTTGCTAACTGATACACAAAAGATGAAAACAAAAAAGACATAACTAACTATGCAACAAAATAAGATGATAGTTGTCAATCCTTCGGATGTGGTTGCTCATCAGCTGGTGCAATAGGTGATGGATCAATGAGTGTCAGTGGTGCAAATGAAGACGGTGGTGGCCCTCAGAGGTAGGTAGCGAGTTCTGTGAGCTGAGCTTTGATATGGTGCTGCTCTTCTAGAATGAAGATCTACACGGTGCGTACATCAGTGACTTGCTCCTCTAATCGTGCAAGCTAACTCCTTCTGGGGGTTGATGGTGCGGGGTTTGACTTTGGTGGTGACGGAGAGTCCTCGGATCCGTAGTTTGGTATGTCAAAACTCATCTCCTCAATGCCGACAAGGGAGTACCGTCTGCCGAGGCGGCTAACTAGTCCCATCTGGACAAGGGTGCTCATCTTGAGGTGTGTAATGAGGTGTATCCGGTGCACACCCTCTGCTCGCTGCTTTACTCCATCCCCAATGATGAGCCGGGTGATGTAGGGTCCCAAGCTAATGGCATGGAGACAGGGGCTTTGTCCCTAGTGGGCAAAGTAATCAGTGAGGACATACCCAGGTGGATAGGGACTAGCTCAAAAATGCTGTATAGGAGGAAGCTGTCGGTGACGGTGACGAGGCCGGTATTATCCTCCCTCCCGGTGATAGACTGACTGATCAAAGCGTGAATATATCAGTGCACCGGGTTAGTCATCTGCGATGCCTTCTGTTAGTAACTCGTCGTACTTGGGGGTTTAGATGAAATTGATAGTGTGAGCCTACTGCTTATGCTTATATCGCAAGTGCACGGGTCGTACCAAGTAGTAAAGTGGACTATGAAAGTTGGATGTCGAACCCATAGAGACCTACGCCACTAATTCTATCTAATTGTCTGCTACCAAGCCTATTCAAAGGTTGATGAGATGCTAATCTAATTTCTAAAACTGAAAATGGCTTGACACCGACTTGATGAAAGTAGTAATGTCAATCAATCATAAAAAGGAGATACCCAGGCAATGAATCCCCTCCAGATATTATAAATTGGGGCGAGTATGGATTTCTAATTAGTGAATGTTGGTTTATGGACCAAGAATTCCTATAATGTTTCCACACCCTCTGTCGAGGTGAGTTACTAACCTAATTTCATCATTGCATTAACGTTCTAGGGAATACTCATCTTGGTAGAGTTGTAAGAATAATCAATCTAAAGGAGTCTCTCGCCTAAATACCCAATCTCTCGGCTTATTCACAATCTCCACCTATTGAAGTAGATCTATATGTATATAGAGGGAGCGTTAATTGTCTACACCCCTATAGATCTAGATTGACACTTAGAGCTGTCGCAACGTAAAGCATCAATACCATACATTACATCCAATAGGTTCTCAAAATATTAAAACATTCATTCAAATATAGAAATTCATACAAGCAAAGTTAAACAGAAATCCGGAGGTTCATCATGCCCAAGTATCTAACAAGTTAGTTCCCCATCAAAAGAGAACACAAATCCAACACAATGTTTAAGAGAAAGAAATGAGACATAATATGAAACACCTTTCCTCCACCGTTGGCGGTGTGTGTGGAGATGCCCCTTTGATGCTTGCCATCACCCTCCTGCTCGAAGGTCTTCAATGAAACCCTAATCTCAAAGATGGAGGAAGGGTGGGAGCCACCAAGAGAGGGGATGAGTTCCATGCTCCAAGCCCTCTTTCTCAAACCCTAATTTTGCTATTTATAGGGCCCAGGTCACTTTTCATGGTTAGTTTTCGAATCTACTAAATCCGGACTCAAATCAATACTAAAACTGGGTTAGGTGACGTCTAGAGTGCGAGGCGTGCGGGTGGTCGTGCGGGTGCACGCCAGCCCACACGTCCTATTTCCAGGCCTGTACGCTTTGTGATGCGGGCGCACGAATGGCCGTAATGCTCTCTATAAGATTGGAGGTGTGTGCTCAGAGTACTCGCGTGGGTGTGTGCGGGCGCATGGCTGCCCGTTTCTTGCTTCGTGCGGGTGCGTGCAGGCGCACGCTAGCCGGCACGGCTTCAGTAAATTGGAGTTTAGCTTCGATTTGTGCTGCGTTACTTCCATTTTGCTCTCGAACCTCTCGAGTGCCCTGCAAATAAGAATTAACACTAATTAAGTATCAAAGGGTAAGAATTACTCGCAATCACATGAATAGAATACAAAGAATTGATATAAAAATATGATCAATTGAACGTTTATCACAAATATCCCCAAACATAAGCGTTTGCTTGTTCTCAAGCGAACAAAGAAATAAGATTTTAAATGATGAGAAGTGTTCAACCTCAGGCTTTAAAGCATTTGTATTTTGTTCTACTCAAAGCATTCACTATTGGCATGTGTATTTTCCTATTTCAACACCTTGGACTTAGGGCAATCTCACAACAAATTTTAGCATAGCTCTAGATGAAAGTTTCACTCCACTTACCAAGTTCCCAAGTCTTAGAGTGGCAAACATGCCCTCAGTGGACTCTAGAGGTTCCTTGAGGCCCTCAGTAAAAAACAACTAGCCCCTAAAAAAATAAACTTTCTTTTTTTTTTCTTTTCTTTTCAATTTTTCTACTTTTCTCTTTTTCTTTTCATATAAATCCCGATAGGGTATCCCAAATGAATCCGACTTTCCGGGGGGAACAAAAGATTAACATAGTGTATAGGTCTCCTTTCCTAAGGGATACACATGCTGGCCAGGCATCGGAACACCCAACTACTAAGAAGATTACAACTTTACATACATGAGCTTATGCTCATAAATAACTTTTCTGTTTGAGGAACACTATGTTTAGGAGCCCGAACCCCAAGCGTACTTCGTCACTAAGAGTAGAGGGACAATAGCTTGGGTTTTTACTTTCATAGTTTCTATGTGCAAAATTTATTCACTATTTACAACTCTACTTGCAAGGGCTAGAAGTTTTGACTAGTGCCACGAAAAATCTTGGAGCCATTGAAGATAATACTTAACAATCTAAATCAAGGAACATGATCATGGGTTATCGAATGTCACTAGAGAATGTATAATAGTCATGAAGATTTTCTCCAAGTGTCCAAGGTGTTTGCTCAAATGGTGCAAACTAAGAGTAAGACAAAAGTGAATAAAATTTTTCAACATGCTGTCATCAGTGTACGCTAAGCATGTATTTCACATAAAAGATTTGGAATGAATTCATAGAATACTATCTCTACACTTAAAGATTTGCAATGAATTAATTTGTAAAGATATATAATGAAATTCATAGCTACACATGTATACCCACACCTACACTTAAAATTTTGCATTGTCCTCAATGCAAACAATAATGCATGTAAATGATAAAAATATAATAAAATAGAGATGGGCAAACTTAAACTTCCCCGATAAATTGGGGAGTGTGTCCATTGCTTAAGTGAATTGAAAGAGGCCATCACGAAACATTTAATAGATAAACCTGCAAGCACGAAAGGATCAAAAGACACAACAACATAAGAAAAGTAAATAGTATAGAAAATGATGTCTCAACCGGAAATAGAAGAGAAGATAATAAAAATGTAGTAGGGAGTAGCCATTGCTAACTGTTGATGCCAAAAACTGGTCCCTCTCACGCTTTGGCTACTGTTGCCTCGTGATCTGGTCTCAGTCTTGGACAAACGGTTGAAATTTATAGTTGGTGTGGACGCTTACTTCAACTTCTGAACAAGGAACGCAGGGAGAGCTTTGGAATTCCGATCGGAATTATCAGCTCTTGATCGGAATTATCAGCTCTTTGCTTTGGGACGAATCTGTAAAAAGGAGAAGGGAGGAATCGGAATTGGGCCTTTCTTCCCGGATTTAACTCCGATGCTTAAGTCAGAAAGCTTGTGAGAAGGAAGTCTTAGACATGAGTGTGTAATGATTTTTCTTGTCCTTTTCTTTCTCTCATTGCCCTTCTTTTATAGCAGCTTAAAGGCGGTTTAGGAAAAGCGGTGGGTAAGGCGGTAAGTAAGGCGGTGAGTAAGGCGGTGAGTAAATATTTTCTAAGGCAGTAAGAAAATATCTGCCTACTGCGTAGGTGCTACGTATGTAAGTAGAAAATATCTGCCTACTGTAGAGGCAAGTGGATAAGATCTACTCACTGTAGAGGCGTTAGATATTTTCTTCCCTAGGTGGCTATAAGTACCTTATGAGATCCTCACGCCTTGTGGATAAGAAGGTTGCTATAATTCCGACGGACTTGTTTGTGGGATTGAACCCTCATTTTTATTTGCCGAACGGAATTATACTAGGATATTTGGTGATATTGCCGCGCGACCAAAGGGACATAGTCCTATGTATGACAGGTGGCCATTTAGGTCGATGACAAGCGTCTTTACCAAATATATCCGTAACACTAGTCTCCCCCAAAGTGTACTTGCTCTCAAAATTTGAGCGAGGGGTGAGTTAGTGTACTTGTTCGAAAAATCTGAGCGAGGGGTGAGTTAACCACTCTTCTCGCTTGGTTCGAGAACAAGTATCTTAGTTGGCATGTCTATGTAGGTGTAGACTTTGTCTAAGGTACATGTGCTTTTAATAGGTGACCGACGTTTACTGTGTCGTTGTTTTAATCGAGGTAGATTTTTCTCCGGAATTTTCGCCTATGGTGTCACTAAGTTTTTTTCTATTTAAGGAGCTTGTAGGGGTAGTGTTTTATTCAAAATCCAAAAATCTTCGTAATTTTGTATAATGGCTCAGCGTTTGTCTTTCTATAAATTTTTCACTTTCACTCAGTGTTCTCGTCATCTGCGCATTCCCAGTTCTTTTTATGAACATCTGGCGGACTTAAGGACAGGGGTCATCCATTTGGTAAGTCCAAATGGCTGTGTATGGCCCTCCCTTCTGCTTATTGACAGGGGTGTAGGTGAGATAAGTATTGAGGAAGGGTGGGAGACCTTCCACGTTGATCATGATATAGAGGCGGGGGATCTTTTAATTATTACTTATGCAGGGGGTGTACGCTTCGAAGTTGAAATGTTCGGAAGCGACTCCTGCCGTAGAGAAGTAGGCCCCCATCTTCGCCCGCGTGCTGTGCCGGGGTTTCCTAGTGACAATGAGGACAGTAACGGCTATGGAAGTCCGTGCGTCTCCTTTGAATCTTATCCGAGCGAGTCCTCGGATGGATCCGTAGATTGTTAATTAGGGAATTCCGAACGGAAAACATGTTGTTGTTTTTCTTTTTCTTTTTTTTTTTAATAAATACCACTATCGTTGTAACATGAAATAAAGTTTATCTTTTTGTTCATAAAGTCTTTGATTTCTTCAAGAAGAATGATCGCTGGTGATCCTATGTTGGGATGTGTGTGTTTGTCTCTTATGGTGTTGGTTCTTTGGTACAGCGCCCATTACTCCCCAGAGAGACACGTGTCTCTCACACTGTGTCGCATATAAAGGGAGAAGATGGCACGACGTGCGTGGCGTGCACTTTGTCAACAACATGATGGGCGCGGCTATCTATGTATGTCAGGCGACGTTTGGTGTGCTGACGTGGATAGAATTTTGAATTTCTTAAAGAGAAGCAATGATGGTTATCTGAACGGTCCAGATTTGGGGACTTTGGTTTAATGGCTCGATCAGGATGCAGCTTTGGGATCTAACGGCCAGGAATTCATCTCCTTCGTATAGAAGCGAAGTTGTACAAGTGGAAGGGGTTTTATTTCAAAAGTTAAATCGCATCTTCTTCCCCATAATCTCTTCTTCTCCGGCGAACCCTGTTCTAAAGTTCTTGCCTTTTTTCATCCTTTTTTCTTCTAGGGTATGGCTAGTGCGTCTTCTTCTTCTGGTTCTCATGAATCTCGTGAACCTGTTGCTTCCCCCCCCCTCTTTCGATCCTTTCTTCGCCTGAACTCATGGTCTCTGCCGTGATTCCAGGCGAGTCTAGGGACGTTCCAGTCCAGGGTTCGAGGATTCATCCCGCTTTTAGGGCTATGGGTAGAGGGTCTGGTACCTTCATAAGCCTCCTGGGGCAGAAGGAGGTCGATAGCTTGGTAGAGAAGTATGAGATAGACCTTTCTCTGTTTGAGGTTAGGGTTCCTTGTTCTGGGGAGAGGGCGAGCTCTCCAAGGGAGGGGGAGATAGCCATCTATCAAGATGCGCTATTGGGTGGCCTTAGAATTCCTTTTTCCGATTTCGCTAAGGCGATTCTGGAGGAATATCACTTGTGTCCTTCACAGTTAACTCCAAACTCTTGGAGGTTGCTCAATGGTTTTGTTGTTGTCTTTAAGAATTACGGGGTAAATCAGACCGTTAGTTGGTTTCGTATGTTGTTTAGTCTTTGTTTGGAGTCTAATGCCTACTGGTATTATTTCGAGGCTCGTTCCGGGAGAAAGTTTCTAGGGAAATTCCCCTCTTCCATTAAGCGATGGAAGAGTAAGTTTTTCTTTGTTAAAAGTAAGTCTGAGTGGGATGTCCGAACCAAATGGGAGGTTCCCCGAACGGACATTGCCTGTGAGGAGATGACACAAGAAGAGGAGGTTCTTCTTAAGTCAATGACGGGGTTATCTAAAGTTTATATGGACGACTTCTTGACCAAAGAAAACCTCGTTAAATGTTGTTTAATAGTAGCTGCCGGTAGGACTTATTCGTGCATCTAACTCAGTTTAATCTTGAATCGTAATGTCTAACTTGCTTCAAAATTTATTCTTTCAGGAAATCTGATGGAGGATGAAGATTTGAGCTACGTTAAGGGCCTTTTGGCCTCTTTCGAAGGTGAGGTTCACCCGCCCTTACCTCGTGGGCGGAAGAAGAAGGAAGTAGCATCTAGCAAAGTTGCTGACACTTCCAAGGAGGAGAAGAGGAAGAGGAAGAGGAAAGAGGTCGACTCTTCCAAGAAAGGCGACCCCGCTGCAGGGTCTTCGCGGGAGAGGAGGACCAAGAGAAAGAATTCCGAGGACGCATCGGGTCCCGGAATTACAAGTGAACAGGCCAATTCGCCTCAGGAAGAGGTCCGCCCGGAGGAAGTCCGCCTGGCTTTATCGCCGCTTTCAGAGGGCCCTTCTTCTAGTCGGCCAGAGGATATCCTCCTTATGGAGGTAAGAATCTACTTCTTTAGGGTATCTATGGTTTTACTAAGAACTTTTAACTTGAGGCTTATTTTATAGGCGGAGGCAGGAGAGGCGGCCCTCTTGGACAAACTGAGGGTGGCGGACTTAGCCTTAAAGGGCCACCTAGCGAAAGGAATTACCTTCCGAGGATATTCCTTTTCGAGATGCCAGGTCCGTAAAGGATGTTTTGATGGCCATGAGGCCCGAACAGCTCTTCGCAAAACACCGAAGGGCTGGGAGGGAAGAGGCCACTTACCAACTTTTCCGCTCGGCCATGCTGGTAAATGCTATTCTTATATTTCTTCTACTTCCTAAATTGGCATTATTGTCTTTAACTCATTTGTTACTCTATAGACTGCTCAATGGGCGGATCGAGTTGGCAGTCTTTGTCAAGAAGAATGGAAGCGAGTAGGGCAAAAATTGCCCAATTAAGTTCTAGGGTGGCGACCTTGGAGGAAAAAGAGAAAGAAGCATTTCAGCGGTTATTAAGCCCTCGAGCAAGATAAGGCTGAGCGACTTCAACAGTTGGCTGCTATGGAAGAAGAGAAAAATGATTTAGCGGCCAAGCTGACTATTTCCAAGGGCTCTCTTCATACTGCTGAGGAGAATATCAAAAAGTTACAGGATGACTCTAGCAGTTTTAAAGAGGAACTTAAATCCGCTCAAGAGAAGCGAGGTGAAGCCCGTTGGGATCTAAAGATAAAGGGTGCTGAACTCGCCGCCATTCAGGCCGAGTTAGAGGAACTCAAAGGGGAGCGCGATACACTTAAGGAAGACTTGGCTTCCAGACAGAAGACCCCTAAATCCGACTCGCAAGAAATGAAAGACTTAATTGAGCGAGCGGATAAGTTAGAGAAAGAGGTCGCTCGGCTTAGGGCGAAGGCAAAAGAGGGGGCCACTCGCATATATTTCGTACTGTAGCAGGTGGGTCATCACGTTTCTCCTGCAGAAGTGTTAACGATGGGGCTTGCTGGAGTCTTGAAGAGGTTCACAGAATTGAAAGAGCAACAAATCATAAAGATTCCAGAGGCCCCTGCCCTGGTCCCTTCTGAACCTTCGACTAAGATTCCTCCAGACCACCCGGAAGGCCCTAGTTCTTAGGATTTTTTACATTCTTATGCAATGTTCTTGTCTTGTAAATACTTAGTCATTTTGGAATGTAATTTCTATTTACGTGAATAAAATACAAACCTTTTCTTGGGTGAAGATTTATTTCCGAGTCATGGTTATTTTTAACCATTAAGAAGTCTTTCGCAAGCCTTTCTTTCTTCATTTGGCCCGTAAATTAAACTTCATGGCAGTTTCTTCTCTTCTTAGTCCAATCATGGGACTTTGATTTGTTGAGTAAGATCCTTGCCTTTATAAATGAGATTGTTGCCTCATATTTCGATCGGGATTTTTGCCCCTTGTTTCTGGATGAGAGTTATCGTTTATCCTTGTAGGATAACTCCGACTCATCTTTTAGGAATGGGATTTTCACCTCATTTTTGTAGAATGGGATTTTCACCTCATTTTTGTCTGGAAAAAACTTAAGCTTTATTTCATGAAACATTTAGGAGACGGCTACAGAATTTACTGATAGTATCGTCGCAGGTGTTCAGCATGAAATGGTCGCTTGAGCGTTTTTCCTTCCATATTCACCAGATAATAGGTGCCCGCTCGGACAACTCTCTGTATGACGTAAGGGTCTTCCCAGTTAGGAGTTAGCTTCCCCGTTCGGCTTTTGTTTCCCTGGAACTCATTTTCTCTTAAGACCAGATCACCGATTTGGAAGAAGACTCTTTTCACCCTTGTGTCATAGAACTTTTTTACTCTTTGGCGATAGATGGCTGCCTTTATTTCCGCAGCTTCTCTTCGCTCTTCAAGTAAATCGAGTTCCGCTCGGAGATTCTTCTCATTTTCTTTTGATGAGAAAGTTTGTTGTGTCCGTAGGGTGGGCATTCCTATTTCTGCAGGGATGACGGCTTCTGCCCCATAAGTAAGAGAGAACGGAGTTTCTCCTGTGGGGGTTCTTGTGGTTGTCCTATAAGCCCAAAGTGCACTCGGAATTTCTTCAACCCAGTTAGTTCCATTTTTGGAGACCCGGGTTTTGAGCGCTTGGAGCAAGGTGCGATTTGTTACTTCTACTTGGCCATTGGCTTGAGGATGTGTTACGGAGGTTAACCTGGATTCAATTCCGAGCTCGGAACAAAAGCTTTTGAAAGCCTTATTATCAAATTGTCACCCATTATCGGAAATGAAGGCGACCGGAATTCCGAATCGACAGATAACAGTTCGCCACAAGAATCCCTGACAAGCTTTCTCTGTGATCTTGGCCAAGGGCTCAACTTCTACCCATTTGGTGAAGTAATCGATAGCCACTATCAAAAACTTCATTTGTCGAGTCGAAGTAGGAAATGGCCCTAGAAGATCAACTCCCCAGATAGCAAACGGGCGAGGGCTGATAATTGGTGTGAGCAATGTTGGTGGTCGTCTTTGAATCTTGGAATGCCGTTGGCAGGCGTCACATTTTCGGGCGAACGCCACCGCATCTTGAGTTAATGCTGGCCAGTAATAGCCTTGTCGCAGGACTTTGTAACTCAAGGCTTTGCCTCCTATATGCCCTCCTCCAATACCTTCATGGATTTCTTGAAAGATATAGTTGGCTTCTGTGGGACGCAAGCGCCGTAAGAAGGGTTGCGTATAGGACCTCTTGTATAGATTTTCGCCAATGATAGTGTACTGCGGATTTGTAAGAAATCCGTCTAGCTTCCGTCTTGTTGGATGGTGTAGGTCCACCTTGCAGGTAGTTTCTAATGGGATCAATCCAACTAGACTCTTCTGCCGCACTTTGTACTTCTCTTTCTAACCCTTCAATAGTTTTTGTGGGAAGATACCGTAGGTTGAAAGAGGATTCTGTATCTCCGTTGGGTGCAGTGGCTTTTTTAGATAAGGCATCAGCTTCTTCATTTTGTGCTCGACAGATTTTTTCGATTTGGAAGTGAGCGAAGCATGGAACTATTTTTTTCACCACTGCCTGGTATTTAATCATGTTCTCCTCCTTTGCTTCAAAATTGCCCAATGTGTGGCTCATGACTAGCTGTGAGTCGGAATATACATGTAGATGTTGAATTCCGAGCCCCCGGGCCAAACGCAATCCTGCGATGAGGGCTTCATATTCGGCCTCATTATTGGTCGCTCGGAATTGGAACTTGAGCACTGTCGCAATTTTCCATTTAGAAGGAGAATAAAGGACGAAGCCGGCTCCTGACTTTTCTTCAGTTGCTGATCCGTCAACATATAAGGACCATGGGATGCTTGGGCTTTCTTCTGGGTCCTGTGACGGGAGTTCATCCCCCTCCATGGGAATGGTCAACTCGACAATAAAATCTGCTAGCACTTGAGCCTTGATTGCCGTTCGGGGTTTATAAGTGAGATCAAACTCACCCAATTCTATCACCCACTTGGCTAAACGTCAGAAATTTTCAGGCTTATGGAGGACTTGCTTTAAGGGCTTGTCAGTCAATACCGTTACTTTGTGAGCCTGGAAATACGGCCTCAATCTACGTGCGGATGTGACCAGAGCGAAAGCCAATTTTTCAAGTGGTAGATACCTTGATTCCGCGTAGTTAAGGATCCTACTTGTATAATAAACTGGCTTCTGAACTCCATTGTCTTCTCTCAAAAGAACTGCACTGACCGCTCGAGGAGCAGCGGCCAAGTAGATGTAGAGTTCTTCCCCCATTTGCGGCTTAGCTAGCAGTTGAAGCGATTGGAGATAATCTTTAATCTCCTGAAAGGCTTTCTCACATTCTTCTGTCCACTCCATTTTTGGTGCTTTTCGCAAGGCTTGGAAGAGTGGGAGGTTTTTCTCTCCTGCTTTAGAGATAAATCTCCCAAGAGCGGCTAGGCGTCCATTAAGCCGTTGTACCTCTTGAAGGCTTTTAGGTGATCCCATATCAAGGATGGCTTTAACCTTTTCCAGATTTGCTTCTATTCCTTTTTGAGTTAATATAAATCCGAGAAATTTCCATGACCGGACACCAAAAGCACACTTGTTCGGATTTAGGCGCATGTTGTAAGTCCGAAGCGACTTAAAGGCCTCTTGTAGATCCGTCAGGTGCTCATCAGCTTTTCGGCTCTTCACCAGGATGTCATCCACATAAGCTTCAACATTTCTGCCAATTTGCTCCTTGAAGACTGTATTTATGAGCCTTTGGAAGGTGGCTCCGGCATTCTTTAGACCGAATGGCATCACCTTATAGCAATAAGTTCCTTTGTTTGTGATGAAGGATGTTTTTTCTTCATCGTCTTTGGCCATTCGGATTTGATTGTAGCCTGAAAAGGCATCTAAGAAACTCAGCATCTCATGCCCCGCCGTAGAATCAACCAAACCATCAATTGAAGGTAGAGGGAATGAATCTTTTGGACAAGATTTATTTAGGTCCGTGAAATCCACGCACATTCTCCATTTTCCGGACGGTTTTTTTACTAGAACCACATTAGCCAACCAGTCAGGGTAATTCACCTCTTGGATAAATCCAGCCTTCAAAAGGGTTGATACTTCTTCTGCAGTCTTCTGCCTTTCTGGGACGGAATTCCTCCTTTTTTGTTTGACGGGCTTGAACGACTGATCTACGCTGAGACGGTGTTCAATGACATCACGCTTTACACCTGGCATGTCTTCTGATGACCAGGCGAAGAGATCAGAATTTGTTCTTAGTACTGCCATGAGATTTTCTTGTTGTGCTATTGTCAAATCCGCACCAATACGCACAGTACGCTCCACTCTAGTTGTGTCTAGGGGGACTGTAAGCAATTCTTCAACTGGTGTGGGGCGGAGTTCTTCATCTTCCCGTTCGGCTATTTTGTTGATCAACATGGCCTCCGAAACTCTTGTTTTGCCTTTATTTAGAACTTTTCCTTTGAGAGTTGAAACATAACATTGCCGTGCCAAGGGTTGATCCCCTCTTACTTCTCCACTACCACTCTCGGTCGGAAATTTGAGAAGATGATAACTGGAAATTATTGCTTTCAAGGCGTTGAGGGTTGGCCTACCAAGAATTACATTGTAACTTGAAGCACAGCGTACAACTAGAAAATTTGTTGTCACCGTTGACGATCTTGGCGAATTTCCTACCGTAACTGGCAACGTGATCATTCCTTCTGGCTATACAACCCCTCCGGAAAATCCCACTAAAGATGATTTTACGGGGAGCAAGTTGTCTGCATCGTACCTCATTCTTTCGAAGGCGCTCCAGAAAAGAATGTCCACTGAACTTCCACTGTCTACCAGAACTCTTTTCATTTGGAAGCTGGAAACCATGATGGCGATGACCAAGGCGTCGTCATGAGGGTGGCGAACCCTGCTGACATCGTTGTCATAAAAAATGATGGGGGCCATAGGCCGAGACCTTCTTTGTGGCCCTTCTGTTTCCTGTGCTATTCCCACCATTCGGGCGTAACTTTTTCGAGAGGCGGAACTTTCGCCACCACACCCAGGACCACCGCTAATAAATCCGACCATCTCCCCTTTTTCTTCTTCAAGCTGTGAAGTCTCCGGCTCCTTTTGGACCTCAATGTTGATATACTGCTCCAATTGTCCCTTTCTAACGACATCTTCTATGGCGTTCATCAAATGGGTGCATTTTTCTGTGTCATGTCCCCTAGCTTGATGAAATTTGCAATATCTTTTGCTGTTCTTTTGTCGTTCGGGATTCTTTGCAGGTTCTGGCCATGTCAAGAGTTGTTGATCCTGTATTTGCATAAGAATATGGCTTCTGGTCTGATTTAGTGGGGTATGGTGATCGTATCTGACAATTTTCCCCTCTTTTGAAGATTCTCTAGGTTGTAGCATATGTCGCTGTGGGCGTGTTGAAGTTTCGGGACCTCTATTCTCACCCTTGCTATCCTTGCGTGATCCTCCCTCCTTTCGGATTTCTGTGGGCCTTCTGTTGACATTTTGATGGGCTTTTCCCTTCTGGATTTCCACGGAGGCACGTCGAGCCTCCTCTTCCCAACCCGTATAAATTTCATCAGAATTGATATACTTTTGGGCATGGATCATGAGGGGGGGATGGTTTTCGGCAGATCCAAAGTGAGGGAAAAACGAAAAGGGGATTCTAGCAAACCCTCCATCAGGATAGTCACAGCCATGCGCGGAATAAGGTCCGCAACATTTGCGGCTTCGTCTATGAAACGGTTTAAATAGGCTTGGAGTGTTTCACCCCCCCGTTGCTTAACGCGCATAAGGGTAGATGGAGTTTTCTTTTGCTTTGAGTAATTAGCAAAATAAGCTTAAAAGCGATCTGCTAGAACTTGAAAAGAAGGAATCGTGCTAGATGGAAGATCGACAAACCAGTCTTGCGCTTTTCCCTCTAAAGTAGAGGGAAAAGCTCGGCACATATGAGCGTCAGTAATTCCAGAGAGCAGCATCTTCGACCGGAAGAACTTTAAGTGACGAGACGGATCGGTTTTGCCTTCATATGCAATCATAGCAGGTGGTCGGAAACTATCAAGAACTTGCTCCTCCAATATTTCCTTGATAAAGTGTGAGCATATGGTGAGAACATGCTGTTCGGATTTCTATTTTCCTCGAGAGGGATCTTGTCTCTGTGCCCTTCTGTCAACAGTAGGAGCAGATGGACTATTCCGTTCTGTTCTTGTCCTTTCCGTCCTTGTATGCCGTTCCGTTCTTGTGGCAGCTTGCTCTCGACGTCGAACGGAGGGAGGTTCTGAACTAGCTGAGAAGGCGGTTCTCTTTCTTCTTTCTCCATGGGTGCGACTCCTTGTCCTCCCTCTGCTTTCGGAATTGGCTAGTGGGGCTGTTGGCACATTTGGTGGAGTTCATGTGGGAGGAAGTAGCGGATGAGTCAAAGTATGAACAGCTTGAGCTAACTGCTCTAATTGCTGCTGTATGTTAAGATAAAACTCCGGGATGGATTCCAGGGGTGGGACGGAAGAATTTTCCGATGGAGGTAAGATAAGTGGATTGTCCGACGGAATCTCCTTATGCCCTCGGACTTCACCAGGTCCTTCAGGATTGCTAGGTGTTCCAAGATTGTCCGACGGAATCTCCTCATGCCCTCAGACTTCACCAGGTCCTTCAGGATTGCTAGGTGCTCCTTGTTCTTGGATTTGTTTTGATCTTCTGGTAGTAATCATTTGGCTTTTTGTAAGGGTCCCCACGGACGGCGCCAAACTGTTGATGCCAAAAACTGGTCCCCCTCACGCTTTGGCTACTGTTGCCTCGTGATCTGGTCTCAGCCTTGGACAAACGGTTGAAATTTATAGTTGGTGTGGACGCTTACTTCAACTTCTGAACACGGAACGCAGGGAACGCTTTGGAATTCCGATCAGAATTATCAGCTCTTGATCGGAATTATCAGCTCTTTAATTTGGGACGAATCTGTAAAAAGGAGAAGGGAGGAATCGGAATTGGGCCTTTCTGCTCGGATTTAACTCCGATGCTTAAGTCAGAAAGCTTGTAAGAAGGAAGTCTTAGACATGAGTGTGTAATGATTGTTCTTGTCCTTTTCTTTCTCTCATTGCCCTTCTTTTATAGCAGCTTAAAGGCGGTTTAGGAAAGGCGGTGGGTAAGGCGGTAAGTAAGGCGATGAGTAAGGCGGTGAGTAAATATCTTCTAAGGCGGTAAGAAAATATCTGCCTACTGCGTAGGTGCCACGTAGGTAAGTAGAAAATATCTGCCTACTGTAGAGGCAAGTGGATAAGATCTACTCACTGTAGAGGCGTTAGATATTTTCTTCCCTAGGTGGCTATAAGCACCTTATGAGATCCTCACGCCTTGTGGATAAGAAGGTTGCTATAATTCCGACGGACTTGTTTGTGGGATTGAACCCTCATTTTTATTTGCAGTACGGAATTATACTAGGATATTTTGTGATATTGCCGCGCGGCCAAAGGGACATAGTCCTATGTATGACAGGTGGCCATTTAGGTCGATGACACGCGTCTTTACCAAATATATCCATAACACTAACTAAAAAAAATGTGATGTAAATCCCAAGAAATCCGCTCAAGGTGTTGCCGATGAGGAAACAATAGGGGTGGCTGGTGGAGTGCTCCTAGCTAGTGCTGCAAGTGGGTCTCGTGCAGAGGAAAAAGGGGTCAAATGAGCGTGTGGTAAAATGAAGTAGGTATATGTAGAAGCAGGTGTGGCTAGGGATCCTCCGCGCTCGCGAAGCATATATAAAATCTGACTGACATCCCATCGTAGCTGCTCATGCTGGTCCTGGGTCTGTTGGTCTGATGCAGAGAGAAACTGCAACGCTGCTCGAATCTGGCTCTGCTCCTCCTCGAGTCTCCGCTGGGAGTCGGTAATGCGACCTAGCTCCTGTAGGATCATCTGCTGGACCGGCCAAATCTCCTCGAGCTGCTGGATGATCTGCAGGTGGCTCGGGCTACGAGGTGGTGGAGGGGCAGCTTAGGATGTGCTCTCCAAGGGAAATGGTTCTAGGGTGGGTGGGATCTCCTCCTCGTCGTCCACGGGCTAATCTCTGTGCTCGCACACCGATATGACCTATCATTGTGGTGTGTGTATGATCACTCCCATCGACTTGAGAGTTACAAAACCGAGGGGCTGCACGACACGGATTCGGTGTGGTTGGGGGTGGGGCCCAAGTAAACTCATGGTGCGCAGGAGTCCAGTAATATAGCGGCTGGTTGAAATCATCCTAAACTTTGAATATGACCTCTGGCAGGAGATGTAGTCCACAATGATGTGGCCGAGGTGGACGAGGACTCTCTCGGTCATATTGTATATCGCTAGCTGGTTGGCAAGGGTGACGTGGCGAGTGTTGTCATCTCTCCCCGTGACGGATTTGCTCATGTGGGCCTGGATGTAGCGGTGGACCGGGTAAGATAAGCGTGACGCCTTCTTCGGGTCAATGGTCGCTGGTCGGGATACCTACCTCCAATAAGAAGCGAAGGGCGTGTGCACGGGGAAGTCTATAGCTAACTCCTCGTACTCGTTGATCTCCGTGTATGCTCGTTCGTATAGGCCAAGATGGATGGAGAAGTCTGTAATGTTGAGCTGCCTCATAATATTATGGACTTTAAATCTGATGGCGTTTGGGGTCCTCTCTGTGAAGTGGCTCTGATCGACCTTGAAACTGCATAAGACCTCGAGTGTCATGTCTTTATTCACGTGCTCTGAAATGGAGAATGCTCAATCCCATCCTCCAAATGAAATCATGCTCCGGACCTCGTCCTCTATCTCAAGCTTGCGGAGCATAGTCTAATCTATGTAACTGGTGACGCCGAATTCCTTTGAGGATAACATGTCGTATCACTCCTGATAGCGGTCCTGAAGGAGTCGGGGGCCCAAGGAGAATGGATTCTCGCTCCCTCTTCCTCTTAACGCCCTTGCTGGCCACTTGCTTTGTTCGCGCCATATTTGCAATTGAAGAGGATGCGGATTTATAATACTGAAATTTTACAGGTTGAAGAAAAAAGGGTTTCAGGCTAGCGTGCGGACGCATCCAGCCCGTATGCGTAGTGCAGAGCTTCTACGCTTAGGGTTATGGCAATACTGCCACACATGGCTCCATTAGCTATTAAGACAAGGGAAAAATTACGTTCTCAACAAGTAAATGAACATGTATTCATAGAAACGCTTGAAACAAATCATAAATGGGAGAATCGCGAGAAAGAACCTAGAACCCTAGAAATAGAAAACTGAAATCGAGAGGGATGATTACCATGGATGCACCCTAAATCGTCGATGAATCTAGCAGGATTAAGACGGAGAGGAAGTGGGAGACGGGGAGTGTGCTTCAATGCTGCAGGGGTTTTGATTAAGAAGGTAGCTGGTGCAGGCATATGTAAAGGGAGAAGTCAAAACCTTGTGCCCACAGTTAGTCGATTTACGCATCGTGTAGGCAGTTGTGCAGGCGCTCGCCAGGCCACATGTAGTGCTTTATGGGTCGGTGTGGGTTCATGCTTGTCTGTAAATAGTATTTTGCGGGCCGCTGCGGGCACACGCTTGTCCGCACGACTTCCTTATGCAGTGGAATTAGGGCATTTTCTTGGGCACCCTATCCTAACTCCTCTCGATATCCTTACTCATTCTTCTAAGCTCCGAAGCTTACCCTGTTGACACGAGATTGAGGTCTCGCTCTAGGTTCTAAGGGAATAAGGGATTGGATCACTTATTTCAAGATGACACTAACTATCTATAGACTAACACTATAAAAATCCTAAGAAAAGAAATTTTAGGGACTTGGGTTGCCTTCTAAGAAGCGATTGTTTAATGTCGTTATCTTGACATTCTTGTTCTTTTCTTACGTAGTCAAACGCGTGAATCCCCTCTCAACTGCCCCCTAGAAGAAGTTTCCAAACAATGAGAATCCTAAAACGGAATAAACGTTGGATTCGACATATCGGGCATTTGCTATATGTCCTACCTTAGCATGGGTGATTGTTTCCTCATTGCTCTTCTCCTTGTCTTTTTCCTTCCAGAATAGTAGCTGGATAAATATTTTCTTCGATCCCTTATCTTTCTTCCTCGCTTGCCCTTAGTTGCCTTTACTTATGAAATCAGGATTTCCTTCCGTAGATTTCTCCATTTTGTCATCCAGCTTTCCTAAGTACTTCTCAAGTGGATCGATTTCTAACACTTCTTGAATGCAATGTCAAAGATCAGTTCAAGATCATCAATAATATAAGACGTGTCATCGTAGTCAATTGTGTGTCGCATTTCTGTAGGAAGCATTAACTCGACTGTGTTATCACCCACTCTTAACGACATCTTGCCTTCAGCGTGATCATGTAGGGCTGTTGCAGTAGCCAAGAATGGTCTTCCCAGGATGATGGGTACTTCAACATCATCGTCAATGTCTAGTAATACAAAATCAGCGGGGAACACAAGGTTGCCTACCTTTACCAATACATCCATCCACCACCATTCCTCGTGGTCTCTTAATGGATCAGTCGGCGATTTGAATGGTCATCTTTGTAGTCTTAGGTTCTCCCAACCCTAACTTCATAATAACTTGTAAGGCATGACGTTGATGCTAGTGCCTTAATCTGCTAAAGCACTCACCTCTACTCCATCCCTAATAATGCAAAGGATAAACATACTTCCAAGGTCCTTTAACTTCCTTGGTAGGTTGGGTTGTAATACCGCTGAGCATTGAGAATTCAATGTTACTGCTGTGACTTCTTCTAACTTTGTCTTGTTAGTTAGCAGCTCTTTCATATACTTGGCCTATTTAGGCATTTGAGAAAGTACATCAACTAGAGGTAGATTCACATGTAACTGCTTGATTATTTCCTGGGTTGATACTCAAGAGGTTGCGGAGGTTCCATTTTCTTGTCTTTTTCTTGACTTTCTTCAACAATGTTCTCCTTAACTCCTGATGATTCACCAGTTTAGACCTGTGTATACTTTTCTAGGTTTTCGGACCAATAGCTCCACCTCTTTACCACTTCAAAGAGTGATGGCCTTTAGTTGCTCAAGGGGATTTTCCTCGGTGTTGCTAGGTAGGGTCCTTGAGGTCTTTTCGATGAATTTCTAATTAATTGTCCAACGTGTTTGGATTTGCGCAGCGTGGTATCAAATGTTTCAAATCTTTCATTTGTAGTTACCATGAACATAGCTAAAACATCCTCGGTGGTATGTTTTTTGTGGTTGAGGTTTTGGAGGTAAGGAGTTGAATCCCGGACGGGTGGATAATCCTTGGAGATTGCCGTAGGATAACCAGGGATGATTCCAATTAGGCATATAGGGCTTAAATTGTGTACCTTGGGGTCTTGGGTTACTCATATATTTAATTTCCTCCATGGGGGCTACTGCAACTCTTGTAATGGGGCATTGTGATGAATCATGCCTACCTTTGCAAGTATGACATGAGATAGCTGCAACTGAGCTAGGCGATCTTCCTAATGTGAGCTAGTGGAACTTCATTGAGAGTTCTGCTACTTGTGCTGCAAGAATAGGCTCTTGGTGAACTGGGCCAGCTCCAACACAAACAGGTTGCCTCCCTCTTGATGACCATGATGACTTGGTGTTGGCCATATCTTCAATCAACTACTTGACATCTTTGGGGTATTTGTTGCCGAAGGAACCACCAGCTGCGGCATTCATCAGCTGCTTGGTGCGATTGTTCAGGCAATGATATAGACTGTGGAGTTTAGGCCATGGCTCCATACTGTGGTGTGGGCAGCGTCTGAATAAGTCCTTGAATCTTTCATAGGCTTTGAACTGAGACTCGTTCTCACCTTGCTTGAATGCAGAGATTTCTTATCAACTTAACTCGGAGGGAAGTATCTACCTAGGAATTTATCCAATATATCCGTCCAGGTTCTTATACTCCTTGTAGGAAGTGAGGTGAGCCAACGGTATGCTACTTCTGTCAAGCTAAACAGGAACAATCTCAAGCGGATGGCGTCATCAGAGACTCCACTGATCTTAAACATGTTGCAAATCTGAATAAAGCGCGCTAGATGTGTATGAGGGTCCTCATCTAGGCGTACATCTAATTGAGAATGATTTTGAATCATTTGAACGGTGCACGCCTTGATTTCAAAATTGTTTGCAACCTGAGACGGGTGGATACTGAATTCTCCCCCTGTGTACTCTGATCGCTCATAGTCTGATAGTGTTCTCCGCGTTTCCACCATGATTGGGAGCTCTCTTGATTCGATGTTTACTTAGAAAGGACGTTCTCAAACTGTGAAGAAAGTCCTGGAGTTATCTCTTGTGGTGAGCTCTATGCTTCTCTAATTCTTTATTGCAGAGTGCGCTCGATCTCGCTATCGCTTCCACCAAACCAGCTAGATTCGCTCGGGTCATGCACCAAGTCCTCGTACAAACATGAAAGAACAAGAATTAGAGGTGTGAATGCTCGGTGTAAGCAAAATAAAGTGAATGAAGGAAAATTAAAAAGGGACGTTTTAAAAACCTAGAACTAAGACTAACTAATATACTCTTAGTATTCTTAGTGAACTAAAGGTCCTCCGCAACGGCGCCAAATCCAGCACAATGTTTAAGAGAAAGAAATGAGACATAATATGAAACACCTGTCCATCTACCGTTGGCAAGGACAGTTAGCGATGTGTGTGGACATGCCCCTTCGATGCTTGCTATTACCCTCTTGCTCGAAGGTCTTCAATGAAACCCTAATCTCCAAGGGGGAGGAAGGGTTCGAGCCTCCAAGAGAGGTGATGAGTTCCATGTTCCAAGCCCTCTTTCTCAAACCCTAATTTCGCCATTTATAGGGCTCAGGTCACTTTACATGATTAGTGCTCGAACCCACTAAATCCAGACTCAAATCAGCCATAAAACTGGGTCAGGTCACATCTGGAGCACGAGGTGTGTGGGTGGTCATGTGGGCGCACTCCAGCCTGCACCCTCTATTTCCAGGCCTGTACGCTTTGTGATGCGGGAGCACGAACAGCCGTAAAGCTCTCTGTAAGATTGGAGGTGTGTACACAGAGTGGTTGCGCGGGTGTGTGCGGGAGTACGGCTTCCCGTTTCTTGCTTCATGTGGGAACGTGCGGGCGCACGCTAGCCTGCACGGCTATAGCAAATTGAAGTTTAGCTTCGATTTGTGCCGCGTTACGTCCATTTTGCTCTCGAATCTCTCCAGTGCCTTGCAAATAAGAATTAACACTAATTATTTAAGTATCAATGGGCAAGAATTACTCAAAATCACATAAATGGTGTACAAAGAATTGATATAAAAATATGATCAATTGAACGCTTATCAAATATCCCCACACTTAAGCGTTTGCTTGTCCTCAAGTGAACAAAGAAATAAGATTTTAAAAGATTAGAAGCGTTCAACCTCAGTCTATAAAGCATTTGCATTTTGTTCTACTCAAAGCATTCACCATTGGCATGTGTATTTTCCTATTTCAGCACCTCGGACTTTCGGCAATCTCACGACAAATTTTAGCATAGCTCTAGATGAGAGTTTCACTCCACTTACCATGTTCCCGAGTCTTAGAGTCTCAAGCATGCCCTCAGTGGACTCTAGAGGTTCCTTGAGGCCCTAAGTACAAAACATCTAGCCCCTAAAAAAATAAACTTTCTTTTTGTTCTTTTCTTTACAATTTTTCTACTTTTCTCTTTTTCTTTTCATATCAATCCAGGTAGGACTTCCCAAATCAATCTGACTTTCTCAGGGAACAAAAGATAAACATAGAGTGTAGATCTCCATTTCTGAGGGATGCACATGCTGGCCAGGCACCGGAACACCCAACTACCTAGAAGATTACAACTCTACATCCACGCGCTCATACTCATAAAGGACTTTCAGTTTGAGGAACACATTGTTTAGGAGCCCGAATACCGAGCATACTTCGTCACTAAGAGTAGAGGAACACTATCTTGGTTTTTATTTTCATAGTTTCTATGTGCGGAATTTATTCACTATTTACAACTCTACTTGCAAGGGCTAGAAGTTTTGACTAGTGTCATGAAAACTCTTGGAGCTATTGAAGATAATACTTAACAATCTAAATCAAGGAAACATGATCATTGATTATTGAATGTCACTAGAGAATGTATAATAGTCATGAAGATTTTCTCTAAATGTCCAAGGTGTTTCATAGGAAAAATTGAAAAATTTTCTCAAATGGTGCAAACTAAGAGTAAGACAAAATTGAATAAAATTTTTCAACATGCAGTCATGGGTGTACACTAAGCATGTATTTCACATAAAAGATTTGCAATGAATTCATAGAATACAATCCCCATACTTAAAGATTTGCAATGAATTAATTTGTAAAGATATGCAATGAAGTTCATAGCTACACATGTGTACCCATCCACACACTTAATGCAAACAATAAAGAATGTAAATGATAAAAATATAATAAAATAGAGATGGGCAAACTGAAACTTCCCCGATAAATTGGGGAGTGTGTCCATTGCTTGATTGAAATGAAAGAGGCCATCATGCAACATTTTTTAGATAAATCTGCAAGCACAAAGGGGATCAAAAGGCAGAACAACATAAGAAAAGTAAATAGCATAGAAGAAGATGTCTCAACCGGAAATAGAAGAGAAGATAACAAAAATATATCAGGGAGTAGCCCTTGCTAACTAAAAAAAATGTGATGTAAATCCCAAGAAATCTGCTCACGGTGGTGCCGATGAGGAAACAACAGGGGTGGCGCGTGGAGTACTCCAAGCTGGTGCTGCAGGTGGGTCTCATGCAAAGGAAAAAGGGGTCGGATGAGCGTGTGATAAAATGGAGATGGTATGTGTAGAAGCAGGTGCGGCTGGGGATTCTCTGCTCTCGCGGAGCATATATAAAATTTGACTGACATCAAATCATAGTTGCTCATGCTAGTCCTTGGTCTGTCGATCTGATGCGGAGAGATGCTGCAACGCTGCTCGAATTTGGCTCTGCTCCTCCTTGAGTCTCCGCTGGTAGTCGATAATGCGACCTAGCTCCTGCACGATTGTCTTCTAGCCTGTCCGAATCTCCTCTAGCAGCTGGATGATCTGCTGGTGGCTCGGGCTACGAGGTGGTGGAGGGGCAGCTGAGAATGTGCCCTCCAAGGGAAATGGCGCTGGGTTGGTGGGATCTCCTCCTCGTTCTCCATGGGCTCCTCTCTCTGCTCACACCCTGAAATGACATATCGCCGTGGTGTTTGTACGATCATTCCCATCGACTTGACAGTCGTAAAGCCGAGGGGTTGCATGACACGGATACGGTGAGGTCGGGGGTGAGGCCTAAGTAAACTCATGCTGCGTAGGAGTGCAGTGATATAAGGGCTGGCTGAAATCACCCTAAACTTCAAATATGACCCTTGGTGGGCGATGTAGTCTGCAATGATGAGGTCGAGGAGGACGGGGACTCTCTCTCGGTAATGCTATATATCGGCAGCTTGTCAGCAAGGGTGACGTGGCCAGTGCTGTCGTCTTTCCCCACGACGGATCTGCTCGTGAGGGCCTAGATGTAGCGGTGGACTGGGTTAGATCGGTGTGACGCCTTCTTCGAGTCAATGGTCACCCCTCGGGATACCTACCTCCAATAAGAAGCGAAGGGCATGTGCACGGGGAAGTCTACAGCTAACTCCTGGTACTCATTGGTCTCCGTGTATGCTCGGTCGTATAGGCCAAGATGGATGGAGAAGTCTGTAATGTTGAGTTGGCTCATAACACTGTGGACCTAAAATCTGATGGTGTTTGGGTTCCCCGTGGAGAAGTGGCTCCGATAACCCTCGAAGTTGCATAAGACCTCAAGTGCCATGTCTCTATACATGGGCTCTGAAATGGAGAAGGCTTGATCCCATCCTCTAGATGAAATCATACTTCGGACCTCATCCTCTATCTCAAGCTCGCGAAGCAAAATCCAATCGCTGTAACTGGTGACGTCAAACTCCTTCAAGGATAACATGTCGTATCACTTCTGATAGTGATCCTGAAGGAGTTGGGGGCCAAAGAAGGATGGATTCTCGCTCCTCTTCCTCTTAACACCCTTGCTGGCCACTTGCTTTGTTTGCGCCATATCTGTAATTGAAGAGGATGTGGATTAATCACAATATACTTTTCCTGCTTGCAGAGAAAAGGGTTTTAGGCTAGCGTGCTGGCGCACTCCAGCTCGCACGCGTCGTGTAGAGCTTCTGCGCTTAGGGTTATGGCGATATGGCTGCACACGGCTCCATTTGCTCAATAGACAAGGGAGAGATTACGTTCGGATCCGGATCCTCTCCTTGTTTTTTCCCTCCTTGTATTTCCTTGTTTTCAATCTTGGCCATTGATTTTAAAATCCAAAGGCCAAAAGCTTGTCCAACTCAGCTTTCCCTCATTGAATGAGTCTTGGAGTTGGTTATGTGCATTCAATGAGGGAAAGCTGAGTTGGACAAGCTTTTGGCCTTTGGATTTTAAAATCAATGGCCAAGATTGAAAACAAGAAAATACATGGAAGGAAAAAACAAGGAGAGGATCCGGATCCATTACGTTCTCGACAAGTAAATAAACATGTATGAATAGAAATGCTTGAAACAAATCGTAAATAGGAGAATCGTGAGAAAGAACCTAGAACCCTAGAAATAGGAAACTGAAATTGAGAGGGATGATTACCTTGGATGCGCGCCGTAAATCATCGATGAATCTTGCGTGATTAAGAGGGAGGGGAAGAGGAAGAAGGGGAGTGTGCTTCACTGCTGCAGGGGGTTTTGATTTAGTGGGGTGCGGGAGCAGGCTTTTGTAATGGGAGAAGGCAAAACCTTGCGCTCGAAGTCAGTCAATTAGCTCATCGTGCGGGCAATTGCGCGGGTGCACGCCAGACCGCACGTAGTGCTTTATGGGTCGGTGCGAGCGCATGCTTGTCTGCACATGATATTTCGCTAGCCGGTGCGGACGCACGCTTGTTCGCACGACTTTCTTGTGCAATGGAAGTAGGGCATTTCCTTGGGCACCCTATCCTATCTCCTCTCGATATCCTATCTCCTCCGAAGCTTACCCCGTTGACACGAGATCGATGTCTCGCTCTAGGTTCCTGACGGAGTAAGGGATTGGATTACTTATTTCAAAATGACACTAACTATCTCTAGACTAACACTATAAAAATCCTAAGAAAATAAATTTTAGGGACTTGGGGTTCCTCCCAAGAAGCGCTTGTTTAATGTCGTTAACTTGACATTCGTGTTCTTTGGTCATGGAGGGTCAATGGCATGAATTCCCTCTCGAACTTCCCCCTAAAATCAGTTTCCAAAAATGAGAATCCTAAACTGGAATAAACGGGGGATTAACCATATAGGGCATTTGCTACATGTCTTGCCTTAGCGTGGGAGACTGTTTCCTCACTGCTCTTCTCCTTGTCTTTTTTCCTTCCAGAATAGTAGCTGGATAAATATTTTCTTCGATCCCTTATCTTTCTTCCTCGCTTGCCCTTGGTTGCCTTTACTTATGAAATCAGGATTTCATTCCATAGATTTCTCTATTTCGTCGTCCATTTTCCTAAGTACTCCACAGGTGGATCGATTTCTAAAACTTCTTAAATACAATTGTCAGAGATCAGTTCAAGATCATCAATAAAATAAGATGTGTCATGATTGTCAAGTGTGTGTCGCATTGCTGTAGGTAGCTTTAACTCGACCGTTCTATCAACCACTCTTAACGATATCTTGCCTTTAGCGTGATTATGTAGGGCTTTTACATTGGCCAAAAATGGTCTTCCCAAGATAATGTGTACTTCAACATCATCGTTAATGTCTAGTAATACAAAATCAGAGGAGAACACGAGCTTGTCTACCTTTACTAATACATCCACCGCCATTCCTCGTGGTCTCTTAATGGATCAGTCTGTGAGTTGAATGGTCATCTTTGTAGACTCAGGTTCTCCCAGCCCTAGCTTCATAAATAACTTGTAAGGCATGACATTGATGCTAGCGCCTGAATCTGCTAAAGCACTCTCCTCTACTCCATCCCCAATGACGCAAGGGATCACTATACTTCTTGGGTTCTTTAACTTCCTTGGTAAGTTGGGCTTAAGAATTCAATGTTAATGCTGCGACTTCTTCTAACTTTCTCTTGTTAGTTAGAAGCTCTTTCATATACTTAGCATAATTAGGCATTTGAGAAAGTACATTAACTAGAGGCAGACTCACATGTAGTTGCTTGATTTTTTTTAAGAATTTCTTGAAATGGGCATCATCCTTTGCTTTCTTCAATATGTCAGGGTAAGGAATCCCGGGTTGATACTCAGGAGTCAGCGGGGGTTTCATTTCCTTGTCTTTTTCTTGATTTTCTTCGACAACGTTCTCCTTAACTCCTGATGATTCACCAGTTTCTACCTGTGTGTCTACTTTTCCAGGTTTTCTGACCAATAGCTTCACCTTTTCACCACTTCAAAGAGTGATGGCCTTTAGTTGCTCGTGGAGATTTTCCTCGGTAATGCTTGGTAGGCTTCCTTGAGGACTTTTCGATGAATTTCTAGCCAATTGTCCAACTTGATTTGCCAAGCTTTGAATACTTGATTGGACGTTGCGCAGCGTGGTATCAATTGTTTCAAATCTTGCAATTGTGGTTACCATGAACCTAACTAAAACATCCTCGGTGGTGTGTTTTGGCGGTTGAGGATTTAGAGGTAAGGAGTTGAATCCCGGAGGGGTGGATGAGCCTTGGGATTGTCGTAGGATAACCTGAGATGATTCCAATTAGGCATATAGGGCCTAAATTGTGTACCTTTGGTTCTTGGGTTACCCATATATTGAATTTTCTCCATGGGGGCTACTTCAACTCTTGAAATGGGGCATTGTGATGAATCATGCCCACCTCCTCAAGTACCAGATAAGATAGCTGCAACTGAGCTAGGCGATCCTTCTGATGTGAGCTGGTGGAACTTCTTTGAGAGTTTTGTTACTTGTGCTGCAAGAACAAGGTCCTTGTGAACTGGGCCAGCTCCAACACTAACAAGTTGCCTCCCTATTGACGACTATGATAACTCGGTGTTGGCCATATCTTCAATCAACTGCTCTGTACCTTCGGGGTATTTGTTGTCGAAGGATCTACCAGCTGCGGCATTCACCAGCTGCTTGGTGCGATTGTTTAGCCCGTTATAGAGAGTGTGGAGTTTAGCCCATGGCTTTATACAGTGGTGTGGGCAGCATCTAAAAAGTCCTTGAATCTTTCATAGGTTTTCGAACACGACTCATTCTCACCTTGCTTGAATGTAGAGATTTCTTGTCTAATTTGTACTAATTTTCTCAGAGGGAAGTATCTACCTAGGAATTTATCCAACATATCCCTCCAGGTTCTTATACTCCTTGCAGGAAGCGAGGTGAGCGAACAGTATGCTACTTCTCTCAAGCTAAATAGGAACAATCTTAAGCAGATGGCGTCGTTAGAGACGCCATTGATCTTAAAGATGCTACAAATCTGAATTAAGCGCGCTAGATGTGCATGAGGGTCCTCATCCGAGCGTCCGTTGAATTGAACCTGATTTTGAATCATTTGAATGGTGCTCGCCTTGATTTCAAAATTATTTACAACCTCAGGCAGGTGGACACTAAATTCTTCCCCTATGTACTCTGATTTCTCATAGTCAGATAGTGTTCACTTCTGTAGGAAGGACGTTCTCGAACTCTGAAGAAAGTCCCGAGGTTATCTCTTATGGTGAGCTCTGTGCTTCTATAATTATTCAGTGCAGAGTGTGCTCGATCTCACTATCGCCTTCCACCAAACAAGCTAGATTCACTCTGGTCATGCACCAACTCCTCGCACAAACAAGAAAGAATAAGAATCAGAGGTGCAAATGCTCAAAGTAAGCAAAATAAAGTGAATGAAGGAAAATTAGAAAGGAAAATTTTAAAAACCTAAAACTAAGACTAACTAATAGACTCTTAGTATTCTTAGTGACCTAAAGGTCCCTAGCAATGGCGCCAAAAACTTGATAGTGTGAGCCTAATGCTTATGCTTATACCCCAAGTGCACGAGTCGTACCAAGTAGTAAAGTGGGCTATGAAAGTTGGATGTCGAACCCACAGAGACCTACGCCACTAATTCTATCTAATTGTCTACTACCTAGCCTATTCAAAGGTTGATAAGATCCTAATCTAATTTATAAAACTGAAAATGGCTTGACACCGACTTGATGAAAGTAGTAATGGCAATCAATCATAAAAGGGAGATACTCGGGCATTAAATCCCCTCCGGATATTCATAAATTGGGGCAAGTATGGATTTCTAATTAGTGAATGTTGGTTTATGGACCAAGAATTCTTAAAATGTTTTCACACCCTCCATCAAGGCAAATTACTAACCAAATTTCATCATTGCATTAACGTTCTAGGGAATACTCATCTTGGAAGAGTTGTAGGAATAATCAATCTAAAGGAGTTCTCGCCTAAATACCCGATCTCTCGGCGTATTCACAACCGCCACCTACTGAAGAAGATCTATATGTTTATAGACGGAGTGTTAATTGTCAACACCCCTATAGATCTAGATTGACTCTTAGAGCTGTCGTAACATAAAGAATCAATACCATACATTACATCCAATAGGTTCTCAAAATATTAAAACATTCATTCAAATATAGAAATTCATAAAAGCAAAGTTAAACATAAATTCGGAGGTTCATCATGCCCAAGTATCTAACAAGTTAGTTCTCCATCAAAGGGGAACACAAATCCAACACAATGTTTAAGAGAAAGAAATAAGACATAATATGAAATACCCTGCCCTCCACCGTTGGCGAGGACCGTTGGCGGTGTGTGTGGAGATGCCCCTTCGATGCTTGCCATTACCCTTGGCGGTGTGTGTGGAGATGCCCCTTCGATGCTTGCCATCACCCTCTTGTTCAAAGGTCTTCAATGAAACCCTAATCTCCAATGTGGAGGAAGGGTGGGAGCCTCCAAGAGAGGTGATGAGTTCCATGTTCCAAGCCCACTTTCTCAAACACTAATTTTGCTATTTATATGGCCTAGGTCACTTTAAATGATTAGTGTTCGAATCCAGTAAATCCTGACTCAAATCAGCCATAAAACTTGGTAGGTCGCGTCTGGAGGGCGAGGCGTGCGGGCGGTCTTACGGGCACACGCCACCCCGCATGCCTTATTTCCAGGCCTGTGCGCTCTATGATGCGAGCTCACGAATCGCCGTTAAGCTCTCTATAAGATTGGAGGTGTGTGCTCAGAGTGCTTGTGTGGTTGTGTGCGGGCGCACGACTGCCCGTTTCCTGCTTCGTACGGGCGTGTGCAGGCACACGCTAGCCCGCATAGCTTTAGTAAATTGGAGTTTAGCTTGGATTTGTGTCGTGTTACTTCCATTTTCCTCTCGAAGCTCTCTAGTACCCTGCAAATAAGACTTAACACTAATTAAGTATCAATGGATAAGAATTACTCGAAATCACATGAATAGTTTACAAGAAATATCTGTTGTAGAAGCCCATGTACAACGCAAACTGAGTATAACTCATACGTCGGGGCTCGCCGTATAGATGGAAGGTGATGGCGTTAAGACGCTGCTCACCGACGGCGCTGCGGTCCGCCTTAAAGATACTGAGTACCTCTAGAGTGTACTCTCAGAAAACCGCATCGTCCATAGAGAAGACCCGGTCCCATCCGCCCACTAAGAACAACTCTCGCACTCTATCGGTGATATGGAGCTGTTCTAGGACTTCCCAATCAACAACCCTATTGCGGCTGAACGGGCGTGCTGATAAGCATGTATACCGGGTGCGGAAACGCTCCCAAGTAAACTGGGTTCTCTCGTGGAAGGCTTCGCTCCGGTTCTGCGTCTCTTCAGTGCGTGCGTTGTATTCTTGGTCCTAGTCATGTCTGCAAAACAATAGGAAGATAGGTTGGTGCATTTAAAAAGTTGGGAAATGAGATGTAATACACTATGGCCCCATACGACCTCAATGCGGGCCGTATGGAGGTACGACCTCAATGCGGGCCATATGGAGGCCGTATGGGCCTGGCTTGGAGCCAGACAGGCTCGTACGGGCCATATGAGTGCTTTTGGGGGGTGGAGCACCCCATAACGGGCCCGTGTTCGGGCCGTATGGGCGACCAAGGGCACCTACTGTCTTTTTGGAGCCAAAAATTAGCACTCCCTTCACTATTCTCTCCAGACAGTGTTCAATCTAGTATTGTGGCCTAAATGTAGCACAAAGCACCTTTATATTAACCCTAGAATCATCTAAATGCAACCCTAGGTTTTCAAGTATAGAAATGAAGATTTGCCATAAATAACCTTAAGTCATAGCACACCTAGGGTGCAAGATCGCCCAAATGCTAGAGAAAGGGTCGTGGGCGTGATGGAGAAGTGAAATGGTATCGGGGATGCCAGATTTGGAAGGAAGAGGAGAGGAGATGAAGGGGAGCCCCCCCTCCCTCCTCATTTTTTTAAAGGGGGACGGGCTTTATACGGCCTCGTAATGGAGCCCGTATAGGGCTCTGTTTGCCCCATACAGCCCCTATACGGGTCATATAATGCCCCGTGTACTCCTCTGGCCCGTATGTATCCTCATACGTGCCCTCATGTGGCTTATGCAGCCAACTCCGAAGGGGTGTCCTTGGTCTCATGGTGCAACCTAACAAGAATGGTCAATTTAGGGCTACTAGAAATGCCCCTAACATGACGAGTCTAATGATGCCGATGCGGAGGGTGAAACATATCATCAATTTATTTCAAACATCCTAACTAGCATAAGCAAATTGCAAAATGAAAAGAAACTTTTTCAAGAACTTGGATAACCTCCCAAGAAGCGCTTGTTTAACGTCACTAGCTTGACATACCTGATGTTACCTCACAGGGGTTTATAAACATGAAAATGCTCACCAGCTACACCTTTGATACATTTACCAAACAGTTTCTTGCCCAAGTTACTATAAATAGAACAATTATTTTACTCCATACCTGGGCTTCCTCCTAATAATACCATGTGAGCTGACGAAATAGTATTTACCCCTTTTTCTTTCACCTTTTTCCAGATATTAACACCAACAATCAACTTTTGCTTCTTCCTCTTTGTCTTCTTTTTGGCTCCTGGATAAACCTTCAATGCAAAAAAAGTTTCTTGAACTTCTCCTAGACCATCATCGAGTTCCCCAAGATACTCGGTCAGCGGGTCCACACCAAACAACTCCTCCATGTACTCCGAAGTAATCATGTCCACATCGTCGACACTATATGAAATATCTCCGTGATCCATCGTGTGTCGCATGGCTTCGGGTAGCTTGAATACTACTTTCTCTTGTGCATGGTCTTTCAAAGCTTGAGCAGTGGCTAAGAAAAGACGGCCAAGAATGATCGGAACGTCGTCATCTTTATCCACATCTAAGAGTACAATATCAGCTGGGAAGACAAATTTGTTTGTCTAAATCAGCACATCTTTAACAAGACCTTTAGGTTGTCTCACCGACCTATCGGCGAGCTGCAGTGTCATTCCCGTTGGCTTCGGTTCATCAAGGACTAACCTCATGTACAGCTTTTAGGTCATTACATTGATGCTTGCCCCCGAGTCCGACAATGCCTTCTTCGTGATCCCCTTACCAAGCACACAAGGGACAAATAAACAGCTCGGATCTTTCAAATTCTTGGGTAGATTGTGTTGCAACACTGCTGCGTGATAAGCATTCAATTGATCATGTTTTTGTAGCAATTTTGTATACATTCTTCATGTGTTTTCAAGTAATTCTTGCCTATTGATACTTAATTAGTGTTAATTCTTAATTGCTGGGTACCAGAGAGCTTCGAGAGAGAAACGGAAGTAATACAGGTCAAATTGAAGCAATTCTCAAATTTACTGAAGACATACAGGCTAGCTTACGGGCGAAGGACCTGTATGAAGCATGGTACGGGCAAGCCTCTCCCGTAAGCAACCGTAAAGAGACTCTAAGCACACATCCCCCAAATATACAGAGAGTGTTACAGGCGAGCATGCGATCGTATCATCAATCATACAACCTGAAGATGGTCTTACGGGCAATCTTACGCCCATAAGACTGCTCGTATGCCTCGCGCTCAGATGTGACATGGCCCAATCTTATTGCTGATTTGAGTCCGGATTTGATTGAATCATGTGTATTAACCTAAACCCTATAAATAGCTGGTTTAGGGTTTAGAGAAGGGGCTTTTGGAACTTGAATCTCATCATCCCTCTTGGAGGCTCCCACCCCTCTCTCCTCTTTGGAGATTAGGGCACTATTGTAGATCTTGGAGCAAGAAGAGGAAGGCAAGCATCAAAGGGACACCGCTAACGATCATCGCCAACAGTCATCACTAACGGTGTAGGGAAGGGTGTTTCATACTATGTCTCTTATCTTTCTCTTAAACATTGTGTTGGATTTGTGTTCCCCTTTAATAGGGAACTAACTTTGTAGATACTTGGGCATGATAAACCTCCGGATTTATGTTTAACTGTGCTTGTATGGATTTCTATAACTGAATGAATGTTTCTATGTTTTGAGAACCAATTGGATGTATTGTATGGTATTGATGCTTTACGTTGCGACAGCCCTAAGCACCAATCTAGATCTATAGAGGTGTAGACGATAACACTCCCTCTATATAACCCTAGATCTACTTTAATAGGTGGGGGTTGTGAGTATGCCGAGGATCAGGTATTTAGGAGAGAGACCCTTTAAGATGGATTATTCCCACAACTCTTCCAAGATTATGTGTTCCCTAGAGCGAATTAATGAAACTAGATTAGTAACTCGCCTCGACGGAGGGGGTGAAAGCATTGTAGGAATTCTTGGTCCATAAACCATATTCATTCTAATAGTTCATAATTGTCCAATTTATGAATATCCGGAGGGGATTCATTGCCGGGGTATCTCTCCTTTTATGATTGATTGCCCTCATTACTTTCATCAAGTTGATCTTAAGCCACTTCAATTATAGAAATTAAATTAGAAACTCAACAAACTTTGGATATAGACTAGGTAGCAGATAATTAGATAGAATTAGTGATCTAGGTCTCTGTGGGTTCGATATCCAACTTTCATAGTCCACTTTATTACTTGACACGACCCATGCACTTGCGATATAAGCATAAGCATTAGGCTCATAATCAACTTTTTGGCATCGTTGTCGGGGACCTAAAGGTCATTAAGAATACTAAGAGTCTGTTAGTTGGCCATAGTTTTAGGTTTTTAAAATTTCCTTTTTAATTTTTTTCATTCATCTTATTTTGCCTACTCTAAACATTCGCACTACTAACTCTTGTTGTTTCTTGTTTGTACAAGGAATTGGTGTATGACCCAAGCAAATCTAGAATGTTTGGTGGAAGGAGATAGCAAAATCGAGCGCACTCTGCACCGACGAATTAGAGAAGCACAAGGCACGCCACAAGAGGTAAGTCCAGGTTCATCTTCAGAGTCTGAGAACGTCCTTCCTGCAGACTTGAATATTGAAACAATGGACCTTTCGACTATGGTTGAACGGAGGAGAACACTATTTGATTATGAAAGACTGGAGTACACGGTAGAGGAATTCAGTGTCCACCCTTCTCAAGTTGCAAACAACTTTGAGATCAAGCTGGCCATTGTTCAAATAGTTAAAAATCAAGCTCAATTTGACGGACACTCTGACGAGGACCCTCATGCACATCTGGCGCGCTTCATTTAAATTTGCAACATGTTTAAGATCAATGGAGTTTCTGACGATGCCATCCTCTTGAGGTTATTCCCGTTTAGCTTAAGAGAAGCAGCATACCGTTTGCTCACCTCACTTCCTGTTGGATAAATTCCTAGGTAGATACTTCCCTCCAAGTAAAGCAGCACAGATCAGATAAGAAATCTCTGCATTCAAACAAGGTGAGAACGAGTAGTTGTTTGAAAGCTTATGAAAGATTTAAGGATCTATTCAGACGCTGACCACACCATGGTATGGAACCATGGGCTAAGCTCCACACTCTATATAATGGCCTGAACAATCGCACCAGGTAGCTGGTGAATGCCGCGGCTGGTGGCTCCTTAGGCAACAAATATCCTGTGGATGACGAGCAGTTGATTGATGATATGGCCAACAGAGTGTCATCATGGTGGGTAAGAGGGAGACAACCTGTCCCCTTTATAGCTGGCCCCATCAGCCAAGATGCCGGCCTTGCGGCACAAGAGGCTGAGCTCACCAAGAAATTTGAACAATTTACATTAGGAGGATCTTCAATCTCAATCGCCGCTATTTCATATGGTACCTGTGGAGGTGGGCACGATTCATCGCAATGCCCCATTGTAAGCATCAAAGTAGCTCCTATGGAGGAAATTCAATACATGGATAATCCAAGACCCCAAGGTACCTAGTTTCGAGTCTATATGCCTAATTGGAATCATCCAGGGTTATCCTATGGCAATCTCCAAGGGTCAGCCACTCCTTCGGGATTCAATTCTCTTCCTCCAAAACCTCAACAACCAACAAATACCACAGAGGAGGTTCTAGCTAAGTTCATGGTGACCACGAATGTAAGATTTGAGTCAATAGACACTACGCTGTGAAACGTCCAAGCAAGTATTCAAGGTTTAGCAAATCAGGTTAGGCAATTGGCTAGGAATTCATCGGAATGACCTTAAGGGATCCTGCCTAGCAACACTGAGGAAAATCCCCGCGAGGACTTAAAGGCTATCACTCTCAGAAGTGGTAAAGAGGTGGAGCTGTTAGTCAAGAAACCTGGAGAGATAGATACCCAGGTAGAATTGGGTGAATCATTAGGAGTTAAGGAGAGTATTGTCGAAGAACACCAAGGAAAAGATAAGGAAATGGAAACCCCGACGATTCCTGAGTATCAACCCAAGATCCCCTATCCTGAAAGATTGAGAAAAACAAAGGGTGATGTACTACATGTGAGTTTTACTCTGGTTGATGTACTTTCTCAAATGCCTAAATATGCCAAATATATGAAAAAACTCCTAACCAACAAGAGGAAGTTGTAGGAAGTCATAGAAGTAACTCCGAACTCCCAATGCTCAGCAATTCTTCAACCTAACCTACCAAGGAAATTAAAGGACCCTGGAAGCATGATAATCCCTTGCGTCATTGGCGATGGTGTGGAGGAAAGTGCTTTAGCGGATTCAGGAGCCAGCATCAATGTCATGCCTTACAAGCTATTTATGAAGCTAGGGTTAGGAGAACCCGAGGCAACAAGGATGACCATTCAACTCGTCGATCGCTCTGTTAAAAGACCACAAGGAATGGTAATGGATGTACTAGTGAAGGCGGATAAACTTGTGTTCCCTGCCAATTTTGTATTACTGGATATCAATGATGACGTTAAAGTACCCATCATCCTGGGAGGACCATTTTTGGCCAGTACAAAGGCTCCACATGATCACGCTGAAGGCATTATGTCACTAAGAGTGGGTGATAGCATAGTTGAGCTAAAACTTCCTATAGCGATGAGGCACACACTTGACCACGATGACACATCGTATTTTGTTGACAATCTTGAACTGATCTCTGGTAGTTGCATTCAAGAAGTGTTAGAAATCAATCCACTTGAAGAGTACTTAGGAAAGTTGGATGATGAAAAAGAGCAGTTTGTAGAAGGAAACCCTGATTTTGCAAGTGAAGGCAACCAAGGGCAAGCGCGGAAAAAAAATAAAGGATTAAGGAAATTATTTCTCCAGTTACTATTTTGGAAGGAAAAGGACAAGGAGAAGAACAAGGAAGAAGCCGTCTTCCACACTAAGGCAGGAAATCCAGCAAGTACTCAATATGATGAATCCCCCGTATACTCTAGTCTAGGGTTCTCATTGTTTGGAAATTGCTTCAATGGACGAGTTCAAGATGGGATTCAAGTATTTGATTCCCTATGAGCAATGAACATGAATGTCAAGCTAGTGACATTAAACAAACGCTTCTTGGGAGGCAACCCAAGTTCTGAAAATTTTCATTTCTTAGTGTTAGTCTAGAGATAGGAGGTTGTCATTTCGAAATAAGTGATCCAATCCCCTACTCCCTCAAGGGCTTGGAGCGAGTCTCAACCTAGTATCGATAGGGAAGGTTTCAAGGCTTGGACGAATGGGTAAGAATTTCAGGATAGATTAAGATGGGATGTCCTAGATTGCATAGGAAAGCTTGCGGGTAAGATTACGCCCGTAAGCGGCCGTAAGGCATAACTTGCGACCTAGCTTAGGCCCGCACCGGCCCGTAAAGCACTACTTACAGACAAGCTAACCACCGTAAGCCTGCCCGTGACATGTGAAAATGCAACATGTGGGCGCAACGGTTCATATTCTCCCTTTCACAAAAAGTCGCGGCCGCACCCCTCCAAATCTATTTCCTTGCAGCAACAAGAATCCTTCATCTCCTATCCTCTTCCTCCCCCTCTCAACCCAACTCATTCTATCGAGGTTCTAGACCGTGCCCAATGTAATCTCCCATCTCGATTTCATTCTCCCATTGTTAGGGTTTTAGGGCTTTTCTAGCGAATTTCTACCATCTAGGGACTGTCTCAAGCATTATCATATATAGATGGTTTTTATTGTGCTGAGAGTTCAGTTTTTCCCCTTAATTAGTGCACCTATAACGTTGTTTACTGCCACGAGACCGTAACCCTGAGCGCACAGGCTCCGCACGCAGCTTACGGCCGTAACCACCCGTATATTGTCTTGTTTTTGCACACTATAACATTCGCTCAATTAATCCTTATTTTCTTCAACTTCAGATATGGCGCGCACAAAGCAAGTAGCTAGCAAGGGCACCAAGAGAAAGAGGAGTGAGAATCCAACCATCTCGGGGCCCCAATTGCTTCAAGAGCGTTATCAGGAGAGATATGACAAGCTGCGCTTGAAGGAATTCGGGATTACCTGCTATATCGACTGGACAGTACTTTGTGAGCTCGGGATAGAGGATGAGGTCCGGAGCATGGTCTCCTTCGGAGGATGGGATCGTGCCTTCGCCATTTTGGAGCCCGTCTACAGAGATATGGTGCTGGAGGTACTGTCGAGCTTCGAGGTCCACGATGCCATGAAGCAGTTGAGCATCACCGGCTTCTCCATCCATCTCAGCCTTTATGACAAATCATACACGGAGATTGATGAGTACCGAAAGCTCATAGTCGAATTCGCAGTGCCGACTTCCTACACAGCATATTGGAGACAGGTGTGAAGAAGATGTCACAGCTCTGCGACCCGATCCATCGATACATCTAGGCTCTCACGAGTAGATCCATAGCTGGTAGGGACGACAGCACCGGCCACATCACCATTCCCGACCTCCTGATGATCTACAGTATGGCTGAGCGAGTCCCTGTCCATATTGGTCATATCATCGCGGACTTCATCGCTCGCCAGGGGTCACTCGCGAAGTTCATGGTGATTTCTGCTAGTCTGTACATCACCAGGCTCTTGTGTAGCATGCACTTACTTAGGCCCAACCCCCGACCATACCGGATTCGAGTGATACAGCCTCTCAACTTCGTTACCCTCCAATTGATGGGTTTAGTCACCCACACAAGATAGGGATACTTCCTTGTGGGGCATGCATGCACAGAGGAGCCCGTGGAGGATGATGTGGAGCTACCTATACTGGTATCATTCCTTCTGGAGGGCACATCTTCAGCCGTTCCTCCACGGCCTCGCAGCCGAGCCATCAAACGACCACCCAGCTTCTCGAGATGATTCAGGCGGGACAACAGATGATCCTTCAGGAGTTGGGTCTCATTGCCGACTCCCAGCGGCAACTCGAGGAGGAGCAGCACCAACTTCGTTCATCACTACAGCAGCTCTCCGAGTCAGACCGACTGGCATGGGGCCAGTTTGAGCACTTGCGATGGGAGGTCGGCAAGATTCTATATACGTTGCGCGAGCAGAGAGGATCACCAGCCGCGCGTGCTTCTACGCATACTTCATCCATTTCACCACACATATCCCACCCCTTTTTCCTCGCCTCGGGAGCCACACATAACTCCAACACCACCTGCAGCACCAGCTGGGAGCCCCCTACATAACACTCCTCTTGCCTCCCCCTCACCGTCACCTTGAGTGGTTTTATTAGGATCTGTATCACATTTTCATTTTAGTTAGCAAGGGCTTCTCCCTGCTATGTATTTGTTATCTGCCTTTCTTCTTTTGGTGGTGACACTTTTCATCTATGATATCTATTATGTGATTGTGTCTTTCGATCACTTTTGACGGTTGCAGATTCATTTATAAATTGTTGCATGATGACCTTTTATATGGTTGGTAGCAATTAGACACACTCCCCAAATGAATTGGGGGAAGTTTCAATTTCCCCATCTATTTACTTTATTTTATTCTTATCATTTACATGTGTTCTTGTTTGCATTGAGGACAATGCAAAATTTTAAGTGTGGGGATGGGTACACATGCGTAGCTATGAATTGTTACTGCATATCTTTACCAATTAATTCATTGCAAATCTTTAAGTGTGGGGATACTTTCTATTGAATTCATTACAAATCTTTACATATATACATGTTTAGTGTACACCAATGACGGCATGTCAAAAAATTGTATTCAATTTTATTTTACCCTTAGTTAGCACCATTTGAGTAAATTTTTAAAATTTTTCCTATGAAACACCTTGAACACTTAGAGAAAATCTTCATGACTATTATATATTCTCTAGTGACATTAGATAACCCATGATTATATTTCTTTGATTTAGATTGTTAAGTACTACTTTCAATGGCTCCCAGAATTTTCATGGCACTAGTTCAAACTTCTAGCCCTTGCAAGTAGAGTTGTAAATAGTGAATAATTTTTGTACATAGAGACTATGAAAATATAAACTAAGATAGTGCTCCTCTACTCTCAGTAACAAAGTATGCTCGGGGTTCTGACTCCTAAATAATGTGTTCCTCAAGCTGAAAAGTCCCTTATGAGAATGAGCGCGTGTATGTAGAGTTGTAATCTTCCGAGTAGTTGGGTGTTCTGGTGCCTGGCCAGCATGTGCATCTCTCAGAAAGGGATATCTACACTCTTTGTTAATGTTTAGTCCCCCGGAAAGTCGGATCCACTAGGGATTCCCTACCGGCATTCATATGAAAAGAAAAGAGAAAATCGAAAAATTGAAACAAAAAGAACAAAAAGAAAGTTTATTTTTCTTAAAGGGCTAGTTGTTTTGTACTTAGGGCCCCAAGGAACCTCTAGAGTCCATTGAGAGTATGCTTGCCACTCTAAAACTCAGGAACATGGTAAGTAGAGTGAAATTCTCATCTAGAGCTATACTAAATTGTGTCATGGGATTGATCTAACTCCGAGGGGTTGAAATAGGAAAATGCATATATGTTAATGGTGAATGCTTTGAGTAGAATAAAATACAAGAACTTTATAGCCTAAGGTTGAACGCTTCTCATCTTTTAAATTTTTATTTCTTTGTTCGCTTGCGAACAAGCAAACGTTTAAGTGTGGGGATATTTGATAAACGTTCAATTGATCATGTTTTTATAGCAATTCTATGTACATTATTCATGTGATTTCAAGTAATTTTTGCCCATTGATACTTAATTAGTGTTAATTCTCAATTGTAGGTCACCGGAGAGCTTCGAGAGCGAAACAGAAGTAATACTGATCAAATCAAAGTAATTCTAAAATTTACTGAAGACATACGAGCTAACTTACGGACGTAAGCACCCGTATGAAGCAAGTTACGAGCAAGCCTCTCCCGTAAGCAACCGTAAGGAGACTCTGAGCAAGCATCCCCCAAACATATAGAGAGAGTGTTACGGGTGAGCATGCGACCATATCATCAACCGTACAACCTGGAGATGGTCTTACGGGAAGTCTTACGCCTGTAAGACCGCCCATATGCCTCATGCTCAGACATGACCTGACCCAATCTCATTGCTGATTTGAGTCCGGATTTGACTGATTGGGTTTGGAATCATGTGTATTAACCTGAACCCTATAAATAGTTGGTTTATGATTTAGAGAAGGGGCTTTTGGAACTTGAATCTCATCATCCCTCTTGGAGACTCCCACCCCTCTCTCCTCTTTGGATATTGGGTCACTATTGAAGATCTTGGAGCAAGGAGAGGAAGGCAAGCATCAAAAGACACCGCCAACGGTCACCGCTAACGGTGGAGGGAAGGGTCTTTCATATTATGTCTCTTTTCTTTCTCTTGAACATTATTTTGGATTTGTGTTCCCCTTTAATAGGAAACTAACTTTGTGGATACTTGGGCATGATGAACCTCCGGATGTATGTTTAACTGTGCTTGTATGGATTTCTATAATTGAATGAATGTTTCTATGTTTTGAGAACCTATTGGATGTATTGTATGGTATTGATGCTTTAAGTTGAGACAACCCTAATCATCAATCTAGATCTATAGAGGTATAGACGATAACGCTCCCTCTATATAACCCTAGATCTACTTCAATAGGTGGGGGTTGTGAGCACGCCGACAGATCGGGTGTTTAGGAGAGAGACTCTTTAAGATGTATTATTCCTCCAAATCTTCGAAGATTATGTGTTCCCTAGAGCAAATTAATGAAACTAGATTAGTAACTCGCCTTAACGGAGGGGGTGAAAGCATTGTAGGAATTCTTGGTCCATAAACCATATTTATTCTAATAGTTCATACTTGCCGTAATTTATGAATATCTGGAGGGGATTCATTGCTCGAGTATCTCTTCCTTTATGATTTCATTACTTTTATCAAGTTGATCTTAAGCCACTCTCAATTTTAGAAATTAAATTAGAAATTCAACAACCTTTGGATAGACTAGGTAGCAGATAATTAGATATGATTAGTGATCTAGGTCTCTGTGGGTTCGATATCCGACTTTCATAGTCCACTTTATTACTTGATACGACCCGTGCACTTGCGGTATAAGCATAAGAATTAGGGTCATCACTTAGCATTAGGCATTTAAGGTGACAACAGCTACATCTTCTAATTTCTTCTTATTGGACAAAAGTTCCTTCATGAATTTTGTATATTTCGGCATTTGGGACAGGGCTTCCATCAATGGTAAGTTAACGTGTAGTTGTTTCATCATGCTCATAAACATAGTGAACTGACCATCCTCCTTGTCTTTCCTTAATCTTGCAGGACACGGAACTTGAGGTTGATAAATGGGAATGGGTGGTTGCTCCACCTCCTTCTCTTTTTCTTTTTGCTTCGCTTCAGAATCATCCACAAGGTCAGATTCTTCGATTTCAATTGTGCTCTTAACATGGGGTTTCCCAACGGGCAACTCTATCTCTTTTCCACTTCTAAGAGTAATCGCCTGGAGTTTCTCTTGCGGGTTTTCTTCTATGTTGCTCGGCAAGCTTAATTGAGGTCTCTCAGATAGAGGCTTAGCCATTTGCCCCACCTGATTTTCCAAACTTTTGACTGTTGCTTGCAAATTTCTAATGGTTGTGTCATTGTTCTGCTAGGAGGGTAATGTCCTGCATTGGGATTTCCATAGGAGAGCGTCGGATTATTCCATTTTGGTGGGATGTAAGGCCTCAATTGGTTTTCCTGTGGTCTTTGTGCATTTCCCATACATTGTACTTTCTCCATGGGAACAATTTCATTGCTTGCAATCGGACATTGGGATACCTTATGCCCCCGCCACATTCTGTTGTGGGGCGTCAACTGTTGCTAGATGTAAGGAACTCAATCTTTCTTATCAAATCATCCAACTTCTTAGCAAGGTCGGAATCTGAAACAATGGTTTCTTCAAGAGCCCCAACTTATTTTGTGTGTTTTCCTCTTGTTGACCAGTGGGATTCAATGCTTTCCATCTCCTCAAACAATTGTTCCGCGTCTTCCAGGTTTTTGTTTCCCAAAGATCCACCGTCGGTTGCATCAATGAGCTGCCTTGTAGAATTGTTCAACCCATTATAAAATGTGTGGATCTTGGCACAAGGATCTAGACCATGTTGGGGACAACGCCGAATCGAATCTTTGTACTTCTTATATGCTTCAAATAATGCTTATGTGTCACCTTGCTTGAAAGCATTAATATCTGAGCTGAGTTTCACAGCCTTGCTTGGTGGGAAGTAACAACCCAGAAATTTGTCAAGAATTTTTGCCCAAGTGCGAATAGATCCTGGAGAGAGCGACGTGAGCCACCCATAAGCTCCTTCCCTCAAAATAAATGGGAAGAGCCGCAGTCTATTAGCATGATCAGAGACCCTGTTAATCATGAACATGTGACAAATCAGAATAAATCTTGTTACATGAGCATGAGGATCCTCATCCGGCCTGCCATCAAATTGAGTCGAATTTTGTATCATTGTTACTGTGCTAGCCTTTATTTCAAAGTTGAGCATGCTGATGGTCGGTGGTTGGATGCTAAACTTTTACCCTGTATACTGAGGGCATTTATATTTGACAAGGTCCTTCTTCTTCAGCCATGGTGGCTGGCCCTCCAATCTCAATGCTGATTTCTGTAGGAATAGAGTTTTTTGCCTCCAAAGAAGACCCCAGAACTGATTCCTCTACTCCCCTGAGTCTCCGGTGTAGGGTTCTCTCTAACTCATTGTCCGCTTGAAGCAAACCCTGCGGATTTGCATGGGTCATGCACAAATTCCTTGCACAAAAAGATGAAGATTGAGATTAGAATCCAGGAAATCAAGAACGAAAAAGAATAATTAATAAAAGAAAAGTAAGAAAAAGACAAAATGACTAAAGCGATAAAGTCCTAGTCTTCCTAGTAATTCTAGTCCCCGGCAATGGCGCCAAAAACTTGATACGTAGAAACCGCAAGTGCACCGGTCGTTTCAAGTAATAATAGTGGACGTGAAAGTCGAGTGTCAATTCCACGAGGACCAGAAAGTACTAGTACTAGCTATTTCTCTATCGTCTATTCGATCTAAATATCGGGTTGTAACCTAATCCTAAAATCAAAGAAAACTAATAACCAGAGCTATGGGAAATGAGAATTATCCTTGATGCCGATCAATCATGAGAAGGGGAGGGCAATGAATCCCCTTTGAATTTTACTCTAAGAAGAGATGGTGATTTCTATGTCGATGATTGGTAGGGTTTGAGCTAAGGGTTCCTAAAGTGTATCAAATCCCTTTCTCGAGGCGACCAATACCTAATTTTGTCAATTGCGTTACGTTTTAGGGAACCTATATCTTTGAAAGATTGTGGGAATAATTCATATTAAGGGCTCGCTCTCCCTAGTACCCATGTCTCGACGTACTCACAATCTCCTCTATTGGAGTGGGTCTACACACGGGGAGGCGTTCGCTTCTTCCCCCGTATGGACTATGATAATCTCTCCAGTCTCTTGCAACGTAGAGGGATTAACATAACAATCAAAACAACCAATAGACTCACACATGCATTCAATCAAACAAACATAGAATTAAACATCAAAATTAATCCATTATCCAAGGGTTTATCATGCCCTAGTATCTATAAAATTAGTTCCTCATCAAAGGGGAATGAGTCTTCAACTCAAAAGAGTACAAATCATTAAAACCATAAGAAAAGATGCTATTACATACATTGTAGGCAGCTCCAAGTGATTTGCTCCTCGAAATAGCTTCTTCCTTCTTGCTTCAAGGTTGAGAAGCGGCACTCCCAATCCCTAATACAAGTGATAATCCTTCTCCAAGATGGTTCTCTCTCTCCCCCCACCCCCCACCCACACACACACACACACACACACACAAAAAAAAACCCTAATTAATCGTATTTATATTCTCCCCTAGGGTTTTGGGGCATCCATTTATGATTTTGCCCCTGCCTAGGTCCACAGTATGAGGGAGAGTACAGCATACTTGCTTTCATACGTGCAGTATGAAAGCCAGTATGCTCCATATGGGCTGTATGGAGCTCGTATGGGCCACTGTTTGACTCCCACGGGCTGTGCACAGTACCAAGAGGCTTGATGCATATCCCGTCTTGCTGCCCAGTTCTCTACGGTCCATATGGAGCCTTTATGGAGCCTATATGGAGCTATCTTCTCTTCAAGAATGCTTCATTTCGGCCTCGATTTCTCCTTGAGAGCTTCCTTTCTCCTAGTGTAACCTCATTTGGCCCTGTTTATAAAAAAAAAAACACTTTTTAAGTACTGGCGGGCTAAAAAACCTTCATAATAGCATGTGAAACATACTTGAATATGATATTAAATTGTGCTCAATTAAACACTTATCAATGAGTTAGCAAGGGATTCCCCTGCTACGCTTGTTTCATTGTCATTTTCATTTTGTGTTTCTAGTAGTGATTTTTTTGGTTTCTTATTTTCCATTATGCGGGATGCATTCTTTTGATCTTCCCTCCACCTTCGCAGGAATGACAGCAAAATGTTTGCCGATACCTAGAAATTCATCCTGGACGTACATGCGAATTGAACTCTTCGTTTTAAACCGGGGAAGTCTCAGTTTACCCTATCCTCTAACTTTCATTCTATACTCTACATAATTTCATGCTTTATTGGTTCATTGAGAGCAATGTAATTTTCTAAGTATGGAGATGGGTAGCTAAGTAGCTAAACAATTCATTGCATATCTTACAACTAAATTCATTGCAAATTTCAAAGTGTGGAGATGGGTATGTGTAGCTATGAAATTCATTGAATACCTTTACAACTCAATTCATTGCAAATTTGTATACAGGGTGCATGTTTAGTGTACACTGCTAATGGCTTATTACAGAAATTATCCTAGCTTTGCTTTACTCTAGCTACCATTTGAGCAATTTTTTTTTTTTAAATTTTCCCTATGAAACTCCTTAGACATTTAGAGAAAATCCATGTGGCCATCATATTATCTAGTGACATTAGATTACCCATTGCCATGATCTTTTGACTTGAATAGGTAAGTATATTTTCAATGGCTTGAAGAGGTTTCATGACACTACTTCAGGCTACTAACCCTCATAAAATTCAAGTGAAAGCGGACAAGTAAGTGAGAGATGATACAACATTGTACATGGAATTAGTAAATAATGACCAGGATAGTGCTCCTCTACTCATTATTGACAATGTAAGCTTGGGGTTCTAGCTCTTGATAAGAGTGTTCCTCAAGCAGAAAAATCCATTGTGAGTATGAGCGCGTGTACGTAGAGAGTTATAAATTTCTGAGTAGTTGGGTGTTCTGGTGTCTAGTCAGCATGTGGACTCCTTAAGTCCTTAGAAGGGAGAATCTATACTCTATGTTAGTCTAAAATAAATAAATAAAAAATAAAAAAGAATAAAACAAAAATAATAAAACAAAACAAATTAGAAAAAAATGGATAAGAGAAGTGAAATGAAATGAAACTTTAGATCTCTCAAACTTGGCCACTATGATTTCATTATAGGTTGGTGGTTCTATATGTAGAGTCCCAAGGACCCTTCTAGAGTCTACTAAAGGTATGCTTGTCTTTTTAAGACTCAAGAACATGGTATGTGTGCAGTGAAAATTTTTATGTAGAGCTATATCAAATTATATCATGGGGTTGATCTAAGTTTGAGGGTTGAAATAGGAAAATGCACTTATTAATGGTGAAGCTTTGAGTAAAGTAGAACTACACTTATTCTATAGCCAGAGGTTGAAAACTTATCAATTATTTAAATTTTCTTTTTATTTGCTTGAGGACAAGAAAATGCTTAAGTGTGGAGATAGTTTGATAAGCGTTCAAATGATCATATTTTCTATACCGTTTTCATTTACGTTTTACATGCAACCTTGAGCAAGTATAGCCCATTGGTACTTAATTTGTTTTTATTTTTACTTACAGGGCATTAGAAGGCCTCATGAGCGCGTTCAAAGGAAGCCGTTCGACATCAACTGATGCAAAAACAAGGCAAACTTAAGCTATACTGGTGTGCACATGGATGCACGCGCCCGTATGAAATCAAAAGATGGGTTTGTAGATTACGCTGGCAAGTGTGCGCCCAAGAGCTACCTCCATCTGGCCTTTCTGAGAAGTACACGTGCGCTCATGCGCCTGTGGGGTGACCCTTCTAGATTTTCTGAGGAGCACGCAGGCGCTCAGGCGCCTTGCATAATAAATTGTGCAGATTTATCGAGGAGTACACAGGTGCTTGGGGCCACCCATGTAGATCAAGATTCAGAATGGACCAGACTTAATTTTTCTTAGAATCAGACTCATGCGGACCCTGTTCGGATCGCACCTTTTCTAAACATATGAGAGACTATAAATTCCAAGCTTTAGGGTTTTGAAAAGGGGTTCCAACCTCATCCACTATCCTTGGAGGCTCTTACCATCCACCTTAACCCATCCACCTTCTAGGTCCTCATGGCATTGGAAGAGCGTCGCTTGACGACGGAGACTCGGAAGAGATCTCGCCAACGATACTCGCCAATAGTCGAGGGAATAGCATATAACTTTATTATGTGTTCCTTTTCTTTCATCATTATATTAGATTGTTGTTCCCCTTTGATGGGGAACTAATTTTGTAGGTATTCGGGCATGATGACCCTTAGGGTTGTAGTTTAACTTTGATTTTGAATGCTAATTATTATGTAGTTGATTTCAATTTAAGATCTATTGAATATCATTCCTTGTATTTGATAGTCTACGTTGCGACAACCCGGACTATTTAATCTAATGCACGAGGGGAAGAAGTGAACATCTCCCCGTGTGAGGGTATACCTCAATAGAGGGATCTATGAATGTGCCGAGAGATCGGACACTAAGGAGAGTGACTCTTTTATATGCATTGTTCCCATAGATCCTCCAAGAAATAGGTTCCATAGAACGCCTATTAGTGATGGTACTAGGTTAGTAATTTACATCAAGAGAGGGAATGAATGCAATTTAAGAATCTTTGGTCACAAATCAACTCAATTATTAATCTTAGCATTCATTATCTATCATTGTAAGTACCCGAAGGGGATTCGTTACTCGGATACCCCCCTTTCATGATTGATTGCCCTATGATTTAACCATACCTTTGTTTAGAACTAATCTCTTCTTTTAGATTTTATTCTTAGCTTAGCTAAGAACCCCACCAATTTCCTAATTTGACTAGATAATTGGTGAATACTTAGTACTAGTATTTCTCATAGTCCCAGAGGATTCGATAACCGACTTTCATTGTCCACTTTATTACTTGTCAAGCCGTGCACTTGCGGTAGTGAGCACATGATTATGATCAATCGGACTAGGGTTTGGCTGTCACGAAAGATCGGGGTCAAGCTAATTTAGGGTTCTCTATGGTCCAGAAATACATCAACTACGTAGCCAGTATTAGGAAATTAGTTACAAGGGATTCCATGGGGGATATTGATCCAAGGTACCATGCTCTTTGCATTGATAAGCCCTAGATTGGCAGCTGTTAACCGTAGTCTATTGGATTTCTTTAGTTAGGATTATATCATCATCAACCCTTTTTAGGCTAGGTAATTGAGTTCTAGTTAGTATTAATTGCCGGTCCTTGTGGATTCGACTACCCTACCATTACGGTACTTTACTACTTGAGCAACCCCGTGCTCTTGCGTGCTAGCAGCACATCAAGTTTTTGGCATTGTTTCCGGGGGATCAGAGTTCCAGGAACATTAGGCTTTTGTTATTTTAGCTATCTTAGTATTAGTTTATTTTTATTTTTATTTTTAGCTTATCTTACCTTTCTGCCTGATCTTGTTTTCTTTTTCTGTGGAAGCTAGCAGTGCATGACCAGAAGTAGAGTTCCATACCTAATAGCAGTACCAAATCCAGAGTTCCAGCGTTACCTTCATCGCCAGATACGAGAAACCCTTCTAAAAAGCAAGCAACATGATAAGTGCTCAATTAAGCGTAATTTCATATCGTATTCATGTATTTTTAACATGCTATTTTGATGGAATTAGCACACCGGTACCGAAAAGGGTTGATTTTGATAAACAAAGCAGAATAACGATGTGGCATAACCTCATATGGACCCCATACGACTCCATACGAGCAACCTTGAAGGAGAAATTACAACAGAAACGAAGCAACCTTGAAGGAGGCACAACTTCATATGGACCCATACGACCCGTATGGCCTCAAACGGGCTCCCGAACAGTCCGTATGAACATGGAAATCGAAATGGTTTCTGCATAAGCCTCCCAAGATCGTGTACAACCCATATGGGTCATACGAGGTGTCATACGGTCTGATGTACTGCCGTATTCGTTGACCTACATTCTATATGGGCCCGTATATGGCCTATATAAATATCCATACGGCATAACCCTCCCTTAAATTGCGGACCCAGGCAGGGGCAGTGATAAGTGTTCATTTGAGCATAATTTTATATCATATTCCTATATGCTTGGCATGTAATTTTGAAGACTTTTCCCCCACCGATACTTAAAATGTATTCATTTTGATAAACATGGTAGAATACTAGGACCCCAGAAGAAAGAAAGAATTTCGAGAGAAACCGGGATCTCAGAGCACCCAGAAGGGCCCATATGGGCATATATACGGGCTGACATACGGCCGTATACTGGCACCTGAAGGGAATACGGGCCAGTATACGGCCCATATGATAGACCATATTGAGGTGGCTGGCCCGTATACGGGCCCATATATCATAAAGTTCAACGAATCTGCAGACCTAGGACGGGGGCAAATTGGTAAATCTCACCCCTAAAACCCTAGTGGTATAAAAACCAACTAATGAGGGTTTAGGGGAGGAGAAAGGAGCTTGGGGAGAGGTCTAATCTTGGGGAAAGATTGGAGATTTTCATCTTGAAGCTATTGGAGCAAGAAGAGGGAAATCATAGGAAGAGGATTAAGGAAGCCATCAATGGTGCATTCATTAGTGTTATTTCTTATGATTTTTCCTTGTTTGTCTTCTTCTTTGTCTTGTATTGTTGCCCCCCTTTTATGGAGGGCTAATCTTGTAAATGCTTGGGTGATTGATGAACCCTTGAGCATGTTTTAATTAATGTTATCTCTCTATCTTTGATTGTTTGGTTGAATCTTATTGAGTCTATTGGATGTTTTAATGTAAGTTAATCCCTCTACGTTGAGAGAGCCCGGAGGGATTTTCGTAGTCCATATGGGGGAAGAAGCGAACACCTCCCCGTGTGTAGACCATCTCCAATAGAGGGGATTGTGATTATACCGGGAACCCGGGTACTAAGGAGAGCGAGTCCTTTAGATGTATTATTCCCATAATCCCTCGAAAAATTAGGTTTCCTAGAACATCATCGGTAAGGGCACTAGGATTAGTAACTCACCTTGAGAGAGGGAGTGAAAGCACCATAGGAACCCTTGGCCAAAGATCAACCAAAAGTTGAGATAGAGAGTATCATTCATCTTTTAGAAGTCCCAGGGGATTCAATTATCCGAGCATCCCTTTTTTATGATTGTTTAACCTCAGGAGCAACTTGATTCGATTGTTTGTGTTTTCAATTGATTAGTTTAGAATTAGTATAATCAACCACCTTTGGATAGACTAGATATAGTACACGAATAGTGGGTACTAGTACTTCCATCTCCCTGAGGATAGATAACCCGACTTTCAAGTCCACTCTATTACTTGTTACGACCCGTACACTTGCGGTTGCATCGCATCAAGTTTTTGGAGCCGTTGCCGGGGAGAATTAGATTACTAGGAAAGCTAGGAATTTACTACTTTAGTCATTTTTATTTCTTTACTTTATTTCTTTGTCTTGCTTTTCATTCCATTGAAATTTTGGATACTAATCTTCACTTTTTGAACATCTTGCGAGGTATCGATTTCATGACCCGCAAGAACTCTAAAGGATTGCTTGAAGTTGACAGTGAGATTGAAAGAACCTTGCACCGGAGATTGAGAGAAATTGAAGGAGCACTTCCGGGATCCTCTTTGGAGTTGGAAAATTTTACTCCTACCGAAGTCATTGGTGAAGCAAGGGAAGTACCAATTATGGCCGAGAGAAGGCAAACGTTGGCCGAATATGAGAGATCTCATTACACTGGGGAGAAGTTCAGTATTCACCCTCCCAATGTCAACATGAACAATTTTGAGATCTAGATTCAGAACACAGCTCAATTTGATTGGAGACCCGATGAAGATCCTCATACACATCTAGCAAAGTTTATCCAGATTTGCAATATATTCAAGATCAATAGGGCTTCTGATGATGCAATTCGGTTGCGACTTTTTCCATTCAGTTTGCGGGAAGGTGCATATAGATGGCTTACTTCATTACCGGCCGGTTCCATCCGTACTTGGGCCGAGATGCTAGACAAATTCTTTGGCCGCTACTTTCTACCAAGCAAGGCCGCAAAGCTAAGGTTGGACATCTCCGCCTTTAAACAAGGCCTTGCCTAAAACATTTTTTGAAGCCTATGAGAGATACAAAGATTTGCTCCGGCGTTGTCCACAACATGGTCTAGACCCCTGTGCCAAGGTGAGAACATTCTACAATTGGTTGGACAACTTGACTAGACAATTGTTGGATGCCGAACAAATTTTTGAAGACATGGCTAGTAATGAAACCCATTGGTCTACAAGAGATAAGCAAGTTAAAAAGGTTGGGTCTGTGGATGAAGCTATAATTTCTAATCCAATTCTTGGTGAAAAGTTGGATATGTTGACAAGGAAAATTGAGCTATTGACAACCGGTAGTAGCTCGAGGTCGGCCAGGTTGACAAGGAAAATTGAGCTATTGTCCCATAGCAAGGATTGAAATGATTCCCATGGAGCAAGTACAATATATGGGGAATAACTGTTTTTTACTTGTGATGCCATGTAACCTTGACTAGTTGGCTTATTGGGTCATGTTAGACCAAGATTTGGTTGTATAGTGCAGTATGTGAGTGTGTTTACTTCATGTAGCCATACATGGCTGGATATTTTCCTTCTTTGCAGCTGTAAAGTAGAGTAGCATAGCCCATACTTGTAAGGACTGAAAAGTCCAAGTAGATGGGACAGGTTGGTGAAAAAACCATACTCATTGTTTGAATTAGGAGACCCTCTTCTCCAAGAGAGGAGTTCAGTTGCTTGTTGGAAAGCAAGAGAGCTCGAATGAGAAAGGAGTTCATCTCTCAAACACTTGTGTTCTTGGTGTATGATCTTGTGTTGCTTACTTAGCTTCTTCTTCCTCTCTTGTGTTGTAAGCTTGTATAAGAGTGCTCATTCACCTTGTAGGCTGGCCAGAACTTGTCTGCGGGTGGGACTTGTTCTCTGGCGCCATCAATGAGCTCAGGAACCTGATTTGCTCTGATCTGTGGGTATGGCTTGAGGACGTGACACGTCGCTCGACGCACAATTCAATCCGCCTGTCCCACGCGCGGGTATTGGCTCGTGAAGAGAGAGCGCACCGTGCGGAGCCAAGTTGGTCGGGTTCGCACACGCACCTCATGTCGCGGCGCAGGGGCCTCTTGCGTGTGCGCAGATCCGGGGCAGCCCGTCAATGATATGGCGCAACGACAGCGAGGATGAGCGGTGGCGCGCGTTGGTTGTTTTCCTAGTTCGGGACCTCACAATCCATCCGGGTGGGCGACGATATTCCGGGGGTGCCACGATACGCCGGGTGGGCAACGATTATCCATGTGAACAGTGATATTAGGGTCGGGGGAGGCACGACGAATGAGGGACGTCACGGGTGGCGCGTGCATGGGGTGCTTGGTGCTCGGGTCCGCTTGCCAGCCCCCACATGCGTGCGTGCGGCTGCACGGTGGCCGAGCCGCAGCAGCGATGAGCGGCGGAGCGGCGGCGACGTCAACACGCCGCCGCTGCCGTCACGCGCGTCGTGTTTTTATATAGTTCGAGACCTCATAATCCATCAAAGCGCGCGTGCGGGCACGGCCCAACCAACTCCGACTTGTGGGCGGCGGCTGTACGGCGGACGAGGGGCGGCGGCGGCGTGGCGCCGCACGCGATGGTGTGTTTTTTTTTTAGTTTGGGACCTCACAATCCATCCGCTTGCCCGGTGCACGATGTGCTCCGTGCATGCGGCTGCCACGCATGAGCCATGGGAGCTTGCCACCACCTTACCCCTTATATAACCTGCAAAGCATCCCCTCCTTGGGAACTAGTGGGGTTCAAAGGGTCTCTGAGAACCCTCTTTTTTGGAGAATGGGCTCCTAACCTCCAGGTGTTGGTTGAGAAATGAGGAAAAAAGTTTCTCATTACACCTTCCCTCAGTGGCGCATGTGCTCAAATATTGCCTACCCAGCCCCCGCGCGTGTATGTGCGCGTGCACGACCTGACCGAAGAAGCATCGTGCGCGCGCGTGTAGGGCCTGAGAGGCAGAGCGCCATGCACGGGCGTGCAAGGACCGAGGGGCGGAGCGCCGCGCGCGCGGGAAAAAACTGACTGACGGCACGGATGAGCGTGCGCGGTGCAGCGTGCCACGCACCGCCCGGTAGGCGGAATGCCACGCGTAAGGCAAGCTAGGCGGTGCGCCGCGCGCGCACGAATTGCCTGCCAAGCAGAGCGCCACGAACAAGGCTAGCCAGGCGGAACGCCGCGCGTAAGGCCGACCAGACGGTGCGCCGCGCGCGCGCGCACTACACTCCAGGCAGAGCACCGCGCACAAGGCCCGCTAGGCGCTGCTCCGTGGGTTGCATAGAGCCTGCCATGTGGCCGCGCTCAGGCTAAGCGAAGCTCGGCGCTGGCGCACACAGCCTGCCATGAGGAACATCGCACGCTGGCGCACGGCCTGGCCGCTTGGGCATCGCAAAGACATGTGCACGTCCTGCCCGCTGGAGCGCCGCTCAAGTCCTGCCCAGCGCGTGCGAGCACGGCCTACCCGGCCCCCACACGCGCTCAAGGCCTACTGAGCGCGCACACCGCCTGCCCAGCCGTCGCATGCGCGGAAGGCCTTCCAGCATTGAGTCCATGCCCTTGTGCGCGCGCACGACCCGCCGGTCACTTAGAGCTGTGGGAGTTCCGGCGCTCGCTTGCCTCCACCGGTCTGCCAGGCCCGGTGCATTGCATATAGCCGTGAGAGTTCCGACACCTAACGCCGCAGGAGTTGCGATCGCCGTCTCCCGAAGAAGAACCTCTTGGATTTTGGCGATTTCTCCCTTCAGAGAGGTTCAGGGGGGATGTGTAGGGGAGGACGAATCTGTACAACACCGGGCTAGATCTCAGTGGATCGTGGCAGCAAGGCCACTTTGCCACTTACAATGCCCAGTCACGTATTTAAGTCGTCTGCAAAGGATTCAGCCCGCCGCCAGTTCGGAATTGCGCTCCAAGGCAGCCGCCCGTGGATCGTCTGTTGCGGGGGCTGCGGCCTATGACATGGGCCCGTGGGTGCCTGACGGCCCTTACTGCAGGTCGAGTTCCGGGCAGCGGGGCGTGGCGCCACACAATAGCATGGATTCTAGCTTAGAGGCGTTCAGCCATAATCCGGCACACGGTACTCGATGACCAATTATGTGAATCAACGGTTCCTCTCGTACTAGGTTGAATTACTATAGCGAGGGGGTTGGCTTTACCCGATAGAACTCGCGCACGGGCTCCAGCTATCCTGAGGGAAACTTCGGAGGGAACCAGCTACTAGATGGTTCGATTAGTCTTTCGCCCCTATACCCAAGTCAGACGAACGATTTGCACGTCAGTATCGCTGCGGGCCTCCACCAGAGTTTCCTCTGGCTTCGCCCCGCTCAGGCATAGTTCACCATCTTTCGGGTCCCGACAGGCATGCTCCAACTCGAACCCTTCACAGAAGATCAGGGTCGGTCGGAGATGCACCCCCCGTGGGGGATTTCGCCCTTCAGCTTCCTTGCGCCTTCCGGGTTTCCGCGCCGTCGGTTCGCACTGCCGTAAGCACCCGTATATGAACTCTAAGCACAAACCTCCCCAACATACAAAGAGCTACACGGGCAAACTTACGGTCGTATCCTAAACCGTGTAACCTGGGGATGAATCTTACGGGCACACATACAGCCATATGAGCTACCGTATGGCTCGCGCTCAGAAGCGAGTTAACCTAATTCTGTGCTGATTTGAGTCCAAATCTTATATATTGGGTTACTAACCATGTGTACTAACCTAAACGCTATAAATAGGTTGAGAGAGGGGGCTTTTGAGACCATGAACATCATTATCCTCTTGGAGGCTCCCCACATTCTCTCCATCTTGGAGATTAGGGTACATGGAAGACCTTGGAGCAAAGGGAGGAAGGCGAGCATTGAAAGGACACCGCCAACGGTTATCGCCAACGTTGGAGGGAAGAGTGTTTCTCATTATGATTTTCATCTTCTCCGCTTTGATTGTATTTGATTTACGTTTCCCTTTTATAGGGAACTAACCTGTTAGATACTTGGGCATGATGAACCTCCGGATTTATGCTTAATCTTGCTTGCATGAATTTCTATATTTGAATGAATATTTTAATGTTTAAGAACCTATTAAATGTTGTGTATGGTATTGATGCTTTATGTTACGATAGCTCTAAGTGTCAATCTAGATCTATAAAAGGTGTAGATGATAACGCTCCCTCTATATACCCTAGATCTACTTCAATAGGTGGGAGTTATGAACATGCCAAGAGATCAGGCGTTTAGAAGAGAGACCCTGTAAAATAGATTATTCACATAACTCTTCCAAGATTATGTATTCCCTAGAACTGTTCACGAGCGTAATTAGTAACTCGCCTTGAAAGAGGGAGTGAAAGCGTTGTGGGAATTCTTGCTCCATACCTCATATTCATCAATATTAAATCCATACTTGCCCCAATCTATAAATATCTGGAGGGGATTCAATGCCCGAGTATCTCCCTTCTCTGATTGATTGCCCTCACTATTCTCACCAAGTGTTCTTAAGCCAATTTCCCTTGCTAATTTCCCTTTTAGCAATTAGATTAGAAAATCATCAACCTTTGGATAGACTAGGTTGCGGATAATTTGATAGGATTAGTGGTCAAGGTATTTGTGGGTTCGACATCCGACTTTCATTAGTCCACTTTATTACTTGATATGACCCGTGCACTTGGGGTATATGCATAACACACGCATCCATCATGTATGAGAGACCATGCATGCATTGTTGCCAAGTGAAAACTCTTCCAGAAGACTCTAGAGAGATACACCCTCATGGACAGGCCCCAGGACACAGGCGTGTGGGATAAAATCGAAGTCTATAAAAGGCAGTCAGTTCTGTTTTGAAGGCGGATTTTTTGCGTATCTTTTGACCGACGGCTAGGGTTTCAGAGAGAGGCTGAAGACGAAGGAGACATCGTGCCAGGAAGTTTATGATTATCATTATATTTTCCTCATTTTCTATGATGTTTATTTCTAGTATGAGAGGCTAAGGGGGCGTTTGGTTGGCCCGTTTTCGGGCGTTTTCCGCGTTTTCACCGTTTTCCATTTTAGTAGCGGAAAATCGCAGAAACGTTGGTTCGAACCTTTTCGGCGAAAACGCAGAAAATATAATGGGCTGGAAAATGGATTTCAGAAAACGAAAAAAATATCATTTTCCACATCTGGAAAACGCGGTGGCATGGAGTGTAAATAAACCGAACTTTTGTTTTCCACTCTTCCGTGCGTGAAAGAGGTTGCGATCGAGGTTGGCTGCCATCGAGATCCGAGGCGAGGAGGCCGTGATCTAGGCACTTGTCATTTGAGAGGTCTCAATGAGCTTGGTAAGCCATTTGATATGCTCGTCTTCTCCGTCTCGGCAAAGGCAAGTCCCGAGGGCAAGCCGCCATCTGATGTGAATCCAGTTTTCAGAAATCTCATCTGATGTGAATCAAGATCGAAATAAGGTTAGACTAAAGCTTACCCCCTTTTTTTTCATTGGTGTAGATGATAGCAGAGTTATTCATTGATTGCTTGGTTCAACGATGTGTTAGACTAAAGCTTGCCCCCCTTTTTTTTTCTTCGAATACCTAACTGGAGGATGTGAATCAGCCCTTTGTTGTGAGTTCATGGATTTAAGGAAAATCATGAACATTGTAAGAAAAATAGTTATTGATAGAGATACCCTGGGGAATTGGAGATCAAAATTACATTTTTGCTGTTGCATTTCTTTCAACTCTTTCTATTAACTTTACACGAATAGCATTCATATCAATAGTAGTGGAAGTGAAATGGTAATTCCGGCTGATATCATTCATCACCTGTATATCTTTTTCCATGCTTGTGTGGTCCATTGTCAAGCTGGAATTTTATTTATTGTCAAGTTTGAAAATTTGCTAGTAAAATAATTATTCTATCTATTAGTTTCTCTGCATGTATTATATGTTGTGAGTATCAGTTAAAGAATCGAAAACATTGGCCTTGATTGTTTCTACATTGTTGCTTTGAATATCTGCAGATGGTACAAGTCATATTCTCATTGGAGCTGAGTTTTGTTCTAATGACATCTTAAATTGTCCTGTTGGTTGATGTGAGTGTCTTAATTCTAGCTTTGCCACCAATCACTTCCACCTTTAGGGCATTATGCATGTCAACCCCTGTGGTCCTTGGTGATGATACTGATGAAGTTGGCCCTTGTCCAGAAATACCTCGGCTACATCATGAAACTAGTTAATGAGCACTAAGGTTCCTTGTTAAGTAAAATCATAGAAACTCCAGGCTGGTTTTTCAATATAGATCTTGAGCTAAATACAGTTTGTTAGCCTATGATCTAATGATGCAACTGTCTGAAAGAACAGTAATTATGAAAAATCATTCTCAACTATTACTGTCATTAAAAATAGTTAATGGTGAAATAGAGAACTTGGAACTAGATGTGTTTTTTAGAATATGGGTTATTGATTAATTTGGATGGTGGAATTTTTGTCAAGAAATTAAAAGAGTTGCTTGGTTCATTCCACTTTAGGGATTTGTTTTTGTTCCATAGAGAGTTGCTACTAATTGACAGCTTATTTAAAGCCTTGGAGAGTTTTCTTGAATATATATCGCTTGAAACTTGTTTGGAATGGATGTGTGGATTGTATGGATTTTGGAGTAACTATGAATGTTTTGAGTTCCCACTGATTCCAATGTCTAGACTAAACAATAAGTCACTGTGAGCACAGAACTTAATATGAAGTTGATGTTCAATCTTCTGAATAGATAAAATTCTATCATGCTGAGCATGGACAGATAACTTTGATTCCATGAATTAAAGGGCATCTTTTATGCCCATCTCTTGAATTTGTTTTATAGTAACTTTGATGATTTGGATTTATTTTTGAATGATTGCAATTTATGTCTGAGTCATACTCATCTTTGAACTTGTTGATGGTTCAGGACCCTATGGGGGGACATCGGAATGAACATAGAGAGTCAATTAACTGGTCGAAAGAGAACACAAAGAAGTTCATCGATATATGCTATGAGAAGGTTAAACAAAATAAGCTTCAAGGAACTACATTCAAGAAAGAGACTTGGGAGGCGATCAATAGAGAACTTTTCCTTGCGACCAATGAGGACTATGGAGTGGATCGGGTTAAAGGCAAAAGTGGAATGGTTGAGACTTAAAGTATCGGCTTTTTCTGCGGCATTGCACTCCTACTTTGGGGTTACTTGGAACCACTGAAACAAACAATGCTAATGCTCACGAAAATGTTTAGGGAAGAGTTCTATGTGGTATGATTTAACTTGCTTTATGTGATTTGTATTAATTCAATGTTTTTTCATTAATAGTGCTTGTTGTTCTTATAATTATCATTTCATGTTTATGCGAGGAAAAACAAGAAAGAGTATAAGGTCATCGGAAGGAAGGTTGTGAGGCATTATATAGTATTCTAGTTGAGATGTTTGATGGGACACTTAGCTTCGGTATGATGGGGCATTCCTCCCACACGAGCCTCAGATTGATGAAGATAGGCAGTTGGAAGAAGATTTTTTGCATGGTTATTCTCAAGCTCAAGGTGCTCCAAGTGGCCCGATGGTGATGGTGATCATTTTAATGGTCCTTTTGAAGTTTGTGCTAGCGATTGATGGTATGGGGGAAAATCACCATTTGAGCGTCCGATCGGACGTAAGATGAATGAGAATGGACTTGTTGGTTGATCAATGGATTTCAAGTAATGAATCAAGATGTGAGGAGAGCTTCGTTGCGTAAAGTACTTTGAAGGCATATTGGCAAAGATGGGTGAAGGGAGTGAAAAAACAAGATGATCCATTTCTCTGTTGATGTGTGTATGGAAATCTTGAATGGTATGGAAGGTCTTACATGACATGTATTCCAAGTTTTACTAATCCTTGCGAGACCTGTAACAAAGGAACATGTTCATCGAGTGCCATTGAGGAGACTTGCATGGTTGAGAAATCTACCATAGGATGGCATTGTTAGTCTAGACTTAATATGTATTTGTCTATTTGAACTTTGGTTTTATTTATGGTGTTTGAACTTTGCTTATTGTCTATTTGAACTTTGGTTTTATTGTATGTTTGAACTTTGGTTTTGTTATTTGGATTATGGAAAAGAGTGAACTATTATTAGTTCTTTTATTTGTTTTGTGGAAATGTTTGAACTCTTATTTGTATGTTTATTAGTTGTTTATTATAATTATTATGTTGGGTTATAATTCTATTTTACATTGATTATATTGTTTTACAATAGTAAATAAAACTGTATATACATATTTCAAAAAATAATCAGAAAACATACTATACAGTTTTATAACAAACCAAACAGCTTTTCCATTTTCTGTTTCTGAAAACAATTTCCAACCAAACAGCTTTTTCATTTTCCAGTTTTTACGTTTTCCATTTTCTGCGTTTTCCATTTTCTGTGTTTTCCACCTTTTCAGAAAACGGAAAATGGAAAACGCAACCAAACGCCCCCTAAACCTTCTGTGGTGCCTCTGGTCCTTGAACATTAGGATGAACTTGTGACTTTTTTCTATTTTATACTAGGTTTCCTTTTCGATTATTTATGTGAATTCTCTGTGTGTGCTGAATTCTTGTTGTTTGTTAGTACGAAATCATCGACAACATAGTTAGAATTGCTGCAACACCAACTCACTCTCCGGATTAGGGTAAAGCCTAATAGTGAGAACCATAGAACCTATGCTAATCATTAGTATAATGCAGTCGTATGACGAAATTGTTGTATGGGTGTTAAGCGCTCAAATGATTATATTTTCTATACCATTTTCATGTACATTTTACATGCAACTTGTAGCAAGTATACCCCATTGGAACTTAATTTATGGTTATTTTTACTTACAAGGCATTGGAAGGCCTCAGGAGCAAAAAGGAAGTAGTTCAACATCAATTTAGTCAAAAATAAGGCAAAGGCAAGCTACATGAGCGTGCACACGGACACATGCGCCCATATGAAATCAGAAGATGAGTTTCTAGATTACGTGGGCAAGTGCACGCCCGCAAGCTACCCCCGTCTGGCCTTCTCGAAAAGCACACGTGCTGCGGTAACCCGTCTTGATTTTTCGAGAAGCACGCGGGTGCGCCGCGCACGATCAACCGTGCAGACTTATCATGGAGTACATGGACACTCATGTGCCTGTGGGTCCACATGTGTGGATCCAAATTCATACCCGACCAGACTTAATTTTTCTTAGAATCAGACTCATACGGACCTAGTTCGAATCAAACCTTTTCTAAATACATTAGAGACTATAAATGAGAAGCATTAGGGTTTTGAAAGGGGCTTCCAACCTCATCCACCATCCTTGGAGGCTCTTACCATCCACCTTCACTCATCCACCTTCTAGACTCATCCATTTTGGAAAAGCGTCACTTGATGGCGGAGGCTTGGAAGAGATCTAGCCAACGATACTCGCCATTGATGGGTTCCTTATAATGTGTTCCTTTTCTTTCATCATTGTATTAGATTGTTGTTACCCTTTGATGGGGAACTAATTTTGTATGTATTCGAGCATGATGAACCTTTGGGTTGTAGTTTAACTTTGATATTGAATGCTAATGGTTATGTAGTTGCTTGATTTCGATTTGAGATCTATGGAAAGTCATTCCTTGTATTTGATAGTCTACATTGCGACAACCCAGACTATTCAATCCGACGCACCTGGGGAAGAAGCGAATGCTTCCTTATGTGCGGGCATACCTCAATAGAGGGGTCTATGAGTGTGCCGAGAGATCAGGCACTTAGGAGAGCAACTCTTTTATGCATTGTTCCCATAGATTCTCCAAGTAATAGGTTCTGTAGAACGCCTACCAGTGAGGGTACTATGTCTGTAATTCAAATCGAGAGAGGGAATAAACGCAATTTAGGAATCCTTGGTCACAAATCATCACAATTATTAATCTTAGCCTTCATTATCTATCATTGTAAGAACCCGAAGGGGATTCGTTACTCGGATAGCCCTCTTTCATGATTGATTGCCTTACTATTTCACCATACCTTTGTTTAGAACTAATCTCTTCTTTTAGATTATTAAATTCTTACGTTAGCCTAGAACTCCACCAATTTCCCGATTAGACTAGATAATTGGTGAATAGTTAGTACTAGTATTTCTCATAGTCCCTGAGAATTCGATACTCAACTTTCATAAATTAGTTTATTATTTGTCGACCCGTGCACTTGCGGGTAGTAAGCACACAATTGCGATTAAGTTTTTGGCGCCATTGGTGGGGACTTTAGATTACTAGGAGTACTATGAGCTTATTAATTTAGTCTTATGTTTTACGTTTTATTTTCTTATTCTTTTTCTTTTCATCTCCTATTATTTCTTTTATTTTTGTTTCGTAAGACTTGTTTCTTCATGCTAATCAATTTGTTTATCTGTTTTGCAAGGAATTTGTGCATGACCCGAGCCAATCTAAAGGGTCTATTTTAAAGAGACAGAGAAATTGAGCGTACACTACACCGAAAAATTAAATAAGTACAAGGAGAACCAATAGAAATAACTCCAAAATCTTCTTTAGAGGTAGAAGACTCCACCCCGTCTGAAGTGGATATTGAATGTAGAGAGCCTCTAGGCTATTGCAAAAAGGAGAAGAACACTGTCTAAATATGAGAGACTTGAATAAATAGGGAAAGAATTAAACATTTATCCCAAAGCAGTGAATGTAAATAATTTTGAGATCAAAACTAGCACCATCTAGATGATATAGAATGAAGCAGAATTCAATGACGTCGCGATGATGACCCAGATGCGCACCTGGCGCGATTCATCCAAATCTGTAATATGTTTAAGATCAATGGGCTTCTGATGATGCTATCTGTTTGAGACTATTTCTGTTCAGTTTACGAGAAGATGCATATAGGTGGCTTACTACCATTCCCGTTGAGAGCATAAGGACATGGCGAGATATGTTGGACAAGTTCCTTGGTAGATACTTTCGTCCAAGCAAAGCTGCGCAGATAAGGCAAGAGCTTTCAACTTTCAAGCAAGGTGAATCTGAGTCCCTCTTCTAAGCATATGAAAGGTTCAAGAATCTATTTAGGCATTGCCCAAACCACAGTCTTGAACTATGGACAAAGATTCATACTTTTTATAATCGTCTCACCAATTATACTAGGCAACTGGTGAATGCTATAGCTGGTGGTTCCTTAAGCAACAAATACCTTGAGGAGGCCAAACAACTGTTTGAAGATATGGCTAGTACTAAGTCATTATGGTCCTCAAGAGGGAGACAACCTAGTGGTTTGGAGTTTGCATAGTCTGTCCAAATTCTAGTCTTTCAGTACAAGTGACAGAGTTACCCAAGAAGCTTGACCGATTAACCACCAACAACTCAAGCCTAGTTGCAGCTATTTCTTATGGCACTTGTGGAGGAGGGCATGGTGTATCTCAGTGCCCAATTGATAGTGTTGAGGTATAGAGCAAGTACAATATATGGGTAATGCTCCACAAGTCCTCAAGGCACTTAATTTAAACCATACATGCCCAATAGGAGTCACTCGGGGCTATCATATGGAAACTCTCAAGGAACATCAACTCCTCCGGGCTTTACCCTGCAGCCTTCCAAGCTTCAAGGACTGAAATACAATACAAACGACATTTTGGCTAGGTTCATGGTGACCACATATGCCAAATTTGAAGTCATCAACACCACCCTGAGAAATGTACAAGCATCCAGAACTCGGAGAATCAAGTAGGTCAAATTGCTAGGAATTCATCTGATAGACCTCAAGGTAGTCTACCGAGCAACACCGAGGTGAACCCTCGGGAGATGTAAAGGCCATCACTCTTGGAAGTGGGACAGAGGTAGAACTATTAGTGAAAAAGCCTCAAAGAACAGAGCCTCAGGTGGAAGTTGGAGAGTCATCTGGAACAAGGAGATTGTTGCTGAAGATGAAGAAGTGAAAGGGAAAAAGAAAGAAGTGGAGCTGCCACCCATTCCCGAGTACCAACCTCAACTACCCTATCCAGAAAGCTTATGGGAGGATAAGGAGGACTCCCAATTTCGGAAATTTTTAGAGCTACTAAAGCAAGTACATATAAATTTTCCCTAGGTGGAGGTGTTATCTCAAATGTAGAAGTATGCTAAGTTCATGAAAGAGTTTCTTACCAATAAGAAGAAACTGGAAGAAATCTCTGCAGTCGTATTAAATAAGAATTGCTCTGCTATCCTTCTTCCCAAATTGCCGTAGATGATGAAAGATTCGGGGAGTTTTGTAGTCCCTTGTACTATCAGCGATGGGATTCTTGAACATGCACTGGCAAATTTAGGGGCTAGTATAAATGTGATGCCTTATAAACTCTACATGAAATTGGGGCTTGGGGAACCAAAGCTGACACAGATGACTCTACATGTAGCAGACCGATAAGTGAAACAACCAAGGGGAATTATAGAAGACAAGTTAATTAAAGTAGACAAATTCATATTAACTGTGGATTTTGTGTTGTTGGACATAGATGATGATGTTGAGGTGCCAATTATACTTGGTCGCAGATTCTTGGACACGGCAGGAGCGTTGTTCGATCACCATAATGGAAAACTATTACTAAGAGTAAGAGAAACTGAAGTGGTAGCCTATGTCCCAGGGGAGCAATGATGCACACCATGGACCATGACTACACCTTTTATTGCATCAATGATGTTGACATTCTTACATCTGATCATGTGCAGGAATAATTTTCTGTAGATCGTCCAGAAGAGTGCTTAGGAGAATTAGGTGCTGCCTAGAGAAAAATGCAACCGAGCTAGAAGGAATGCAGATTTCTGAAGAAAATATTAGGAAGAAGCCTCCTAACCGAGTAAGGTTATGGAAGAAGAAATAAGGGAGTGGAGATGACAAGAACCCTTCAACCTAGACTGAGTTTGCCCAATGTGCTCAAATTAACCAGGGTAAGTTCTTGTGCAGTCAAGTTTGGGGCTGTCAATATTTTCAAACTTTATGAAGGAGGAGACCGGCAAGGGAATTTATTCATTTGAGCTGCCATGAGGGAAGCATCGCAGGTACGTCAAGCTAATGACGGTAAAGAAACGCTTCTTGGGAGGTAACCCAAGTGCTTTCTGAGGAAATTTTCCTAGTCTTCGATACTTAGTTTAGCTTTAAATTTCTAATATTTGATGCAATCTTTAACCCAACATTTGTGATTCTTCAATCATATGTTGAAAGGGTGAATTTCACAGCCTGAATCCCAGTTATTGATGCATGCACAAGGTGCATGACAACTACCCACAAGTGTATGGGGTCGATTAAGTAATACAGTACCCAAAGATAGGGTTATCGAATCCACAGGGACTGGAAACTAGTACTAATTATCTTTGTTACCTAGTTCAAAACTACGAAAGTGATTCTGTTGGTTGATTAATCTAAAAAAACTAACACGAACAATTGGTAAGTTGTGAGCAATCAGAGATGAGCATGGAACCTCGGATCCCAATTCCCCTAAGATTTCTTTATTTTCCATTGATTAATTCTTGGGAGTTCGCCAATTGCGCTATCTAGACACGCCGTATCTGATCTCTTGGTATACGGATCGAACTCGTTACCTATACCTAGTTGTATCCCAACTAAAAGAGATATGGATCTATGCATAGAAAAGACATGCAAGTCAAAACCCTAAACACACATGTTTGTCGCTAGAATCTAATGAGGAAATTGACCATGTCTAATGCAAAGTATCATCACATAAATCAAGTACAGACTTCACAAGAATTATCAAATAAAGGAAAACAATAAGTAACAGAATTCAACTAATCATCTAGGGTTCATGTGTCTGAGGCACCACCGAAGGGGTTTTGCCTCTCATACTAATGGAAATATAGACAAAGATATTGGAGGAAGACATAATTGAAAACATGGAGACTCTTTCTCGATGTCTTCCCCACCTTCAATCTCCTCAGAAACCTTAACGTCGCTCAAAACACCCGCCGAAGATTGCTCCACCAAAAAGTCCCCGAACTCTATGACTTCGTCGGGTTTAAACAAGAGTTTATCTGATTTGGCACGGTCGTGCGCATCTCACGCATACTTGTGCCAACTCCCACGGCTTAATCTCTTCGTTTTGAATTACTTGAAGCGCACGGGCATGTGCACCGCCGTTCCAAATTGTAATAAGTCCATGCACACCTTTGTGAAGTTCTCTTTTGACTTGTTTCGCCCTGTTTCGTCCCCATTTCTTGTTCCTTTTACTCTGGGTGCCTATTTTACCTGCTCATTCACAAAATAAAACCTAGAGGAGCACAAAAGTAGAGGAATTGATGTGAAATAGCAAGGTAAGTGCATATGAATATGATGGAAATATATGTATATTTGTGCACTTATCAGTTATATTTGCAAGAAATTGGGCGGCCGACATTGTATTTTTGTTACCCTCCATAATATGACTCGGCTGTGATTTCCACGTGAAGCTACATAGGCGCCTGAATGACCGTGCGGTTCTCGGGAAGCATACACATGAGCTTATACAGGCGTCTAAGCGTCCGGGTATCTCTCAGGTTATCAAGAAAGAAGGGGCACGAACGAGCTACATGAGTGTGTGCACCCGTCTAGCTCGCCTACTTTACCTTTTTTATGGGGTAAACTTTTTCATTGCTACTTTTTCAAGCAAACCCTAGCAGCTTTGTACATTGGCCACCAACTCCAATCCCATGGCGCAATCATGTAATCAAACTGATTTGCCCACAATATTCCAGATGTTGGTTCCCCGGCCATGGGTACCACAGCACCTTGTCTGGAAATGGAATTTAATGAAGATGAGGGAGACATCACTAATATTGCGGCCACCATCGACACTCTCCTGGTAGATGCTGGTTCCCTAGCAACGTCACCATCATGACCCAGGACCCGCACCTGTGGCTCCTATATCATTGTTATATCAGGATTTGTATCTTCATTTTTCCGCATGAGTGATGCATAGAAACCACAAGTGCACGGGTCGTTGATAGTGTGTTGAGCCGTATGCTTATGCTTATACCGCAAGTGCACGGGTCATATCAACTAATAAAGTGGACTATGAAAGTCGAACGTCGAACCCATAAAGACCTCGATCACTAATTGTATCTAATTTTCTGCTACCCAGTCTATCCAAAGGGTGTTGAATCACTAATCTAATTACTAAAATGGAAAGTGGCTTAAGATAAACTTGATTGTGAGTAATAATGGCAATCAATCATAAAGGGGAGATACTCTGTAACGCCCCGGTTTTCTGTGTAATTAATGTATAAATAAATAGTAAAGAGATACCGGTGTTTAGTGTGATAATAACAGGTGTTTTATGTTAATTAACATGAGGATGACTGCAATGGAATAATATGGTGGTGAAAGCCTAGGTGTTAAAATAGATTTTGTAGGGATTATTAGGATACTAAAAAAATGTGACAAAATAATTATTAATGCCCTAGATTACAATGTCTCCCTATTTAGCCAGGTTTAATAAGCGTGGGTTGTATTAGAGGAGAAGAATGGAATAGAAACAGAGGAGGTGGAGCTGGAGGTCTTTCTCCTGTCAAACAGGGAGAGGATGGTCACTTGGGGGATGAAGCAGCTGCTGGACTGTGAAGCTGGAGCTAGCGTTGTGCATGCGAAGAAGGACGCGTGGCTACCACAAGCGCTCCCAGGTGCGGCTGTGTCTGGTGCTTTGAAGAGGAAGAAGGAGAGACAGTGGGGGGCTGCACGTTCTGAAGGGGATCAGGGCATTGGCTGAGAAGGGAACCAGCACCGCGTGCGCGCTTCAGACCCCCGCCCCAGCCATCACTGCAGTACCAGCCAGGCCTGCATTCTGGTCCCTGTTTCCGTGTTTTCGGCCAGCTTCTATGTGATCTCCTGCAGTATCTCCGGCCAGCAGTTGTGTTCAGCCGGCGTCTAGGTTCCGGTCAGCATCGGTTGACAGCCCCAACAAACAAGTTTCTGCAAGGTATACATTTACATGGAAGATAAAGCTCTGTTGTGTAGTGTTGGGTTGGTGATTGTTTTGTATTGAAACTCTGAATTGATAATTGTGAGCTTGTGCTGATGGTGTTGTTGTTGTATTGTTGTCATTGCTTCTGTCGTTTGGCATGTATCCATTTGGGATTCAATGATCGAGTAGGAGAAGAGTGTTACAGGCTTTCATTCTCGCCTATTGAGTGTTTGAAGGAATGTTTGTATGAATGTTGAGTTGTTAATGTGGATGGTTCCCAGTTGATGTTCTTGTAGTGTATTGCTTAGATTCAAAAGTTTAAAGTGGAGGGAGTGGTTTTAAATTCAGTTGTACTAATTTAGATTCAAGGTGTCATTAAGGAGTGTTGTTATAGAATCTCACTCATGTCCATCAAGTAAGAGGAGAGTGGTTTCTGTAGCTCCTTCATGCCTATCAAGTGTTCGATAGAATGTTTCAGGGAAAGGATGGGCAGTTAAATTGTTGTTGCTTGTTGTGCTTACTGTTCTTGTGTCTAGATATTGCTCTTGCCGCTGTAATAGAGTTTGTAGCTTGCTTTGTAGTCAATGGAAATAAGAAATCAAAGAGAAGAGTTGCTCTTTAGAATTTATATGCTTCTTATGAACAGTTGACCAAGTTATTTTATTTCCTAGAGTTGTTTATGAACTTTTGAAAGTAAGACCTAACTCCAAGTCTTGATTTGGTGCTTGTAGAGATGTGAATGAAACTTCATATAATGAGTGTTTATGGTTGGGCTTTAGGTTGGTTGGACTTGGGCCCTAGATATATTGTTAGATGGAATTAGTAATTAGGAATGTAGAATTCCTGAGTTAATACTTATTTTCTGTCTAGGGAAAGGGAAAACTAAGACGGGATCTTCGGGAGGTCCGAGTCAGACTTGACTTACGTAGGACTACAGGTGAGTGGACCTACTGGACATTCTCGCATTTTGATCGAGATTTATCGGATTTTCAGTTTATATTCCCCGGACATGGTTTTATTCCGGGTTTTGAGAATGATTTTGAGTATTTACAGCTAATGGAGATTGATGTTTTCTGCATATGACTAGCTGTAGATCATTGAGATAGATATGAGATAGATATATGACGTGAGCATCGATTTTTGTATCCTGTTAGACGGTCCTTGCTATGCAGAGCGTGATACCGAGTAGGGGAACGGTTTTCTTGTTCCAAAATGAATTTCTAGCATCAAAATCTTGTTTTCAAAATGTATTTATCTTAAAACCCTTTCCCAACTTTTTGGGGTGCTCGGTACCACGAGTGAAGACCCAGATCGGGGGAAACCTCGCGGCTTCACATACAGCCCAGATTGGGGGATACCTCACGGCTATTTATCTGAGATCTTAGCAAGTGATCCTACAGAGTTGCATTTTATTCGATAGACGCTCACCTATCTAGACATCTCATTGAGGCATAGTCAGGCATGTTTGTGACTGATGACTTTTCGGGTTTCCTCGGACATTGCATTAGATGATCTTCCTGATTGGGAAGATAATGTATAAACTTACATGCTTTACTGTCTTTCTACATGTATATCAATACATATTACTTTCCATATACAAGATTATATTTTTCGGATGCACAGGTCTTAATTGACCTGACAGTAGGGGTCACATTTCACTGAGCTCTGTAGCTCAGTCCCTTTTTCTCACCCACCTTGTGCGGGTAGCAGAAGGGTAGAGACTAGACCAGGTGAGATGTGAGGACTCGTAGATGGCTCTAGCGTCCTAGATTAGCTTCCTTATCCCGCACTATGTATATTGTTGTATTTTACTTTTGGAGACTAGACACAGGCGTATGTTCTGTGGAGTGTTGTATCAGATAAGACTCTCCTCCTGGATGAGCTCCAGACTTATTATGTTTTATTGTTTTTGTTTACTGTCTCCAGTTTATTCCACAGATTTTTATTTCGGTTTTGACAGCCTTGGGCTCAGGACACCCTCCTGAGCTGGCTGGTGTGACACGTGTCCCTATTGGGATTGGGGTGTTACATACTCGGGCAATGAATATTGAGTTATGTATTCTAATTTCTTTAATTCATTCTAGGGAACACATAATATTGGAAGAGTTGTGGGAATAATCCATCAAGAGTCTTTCTCCTAAACACCCGATCTCTCGGCATGCTCACAACATAAAACATCAATACAATATAATAGGTTCTCAAACATTAAAACATTCATTCTAATATAGAAATCCATACAATGAAGATTAAACATAAATCCGGTGGTTTATCATGCCCAAGTATCTAACAAGTTAGTTCTCCATCAAAGGGGACACAAATCCAACATAATAACTAAGAGAAAGATAAGAAACATGATATGACACACCCTTCCGTCCACCGTTGGCGATGACCGTTGGTGGTGTACGTGGAGATGTTGCTTCGATGCTTGCCTTCCTCTTTTTTCTCCAAGATCTTCAATGATGCCCTAATCTCCAAGGTGGAGAAAAGGTGGGAGCCCCCAAGAGAGGTGATGAGTTACCAAGTTCCAAAAGCTCCTTCTCTAAACCCTAAATCAAGTATTTATAGGGTCCAGATCAATTAACATGATTTGTGGCTCAACCAGCCAAAATCGGACTCAAGTCAGTGATAAAACTAGGTTAGCGCACGTCTAAGCGCGAGGCATGCAGGCGGCGGTCTTATGGGCTCAAGAGTGCCTGTAACCTCATCTCTAGGCCCATATGGGTGGTGATATGCCCGCATGCTCGCCCATAAAGCTCTATGTAAGTCTGGAGGATGTGTGCTCAGAGCATCTTTGCAGGCGCTTACGGGCGTAAGCTAGCCCGTATGGTTTCAGTTTGCTTCGATTTGATATGTGTTATTTTTGTTACGCTCTCGAAGCTCCCCGGTATATGCAATTAAGAATTAACACCAATTAAGTATAAATGGGCAAGAATTACTTGAAATCACATGAATAATATCACATGAATAATGCACAAATAATTGATATAAAACATGATCAATTGAACGCCTGTCCTAAAGCGAACAAAGAAGTGAAATTTTAAAATACGTGAAGCGTTCAACCTCAGGCGATAAAGCATTTACATTTTGTTGTACTCAAAGTATTCATTATCAACAATTGCATTCCCTACTTCAACCCCTCGGACTTAGATCAATTTCACGATATAATTTAAAATTGCTCTAGATGAGAGTTTCACTCCACTTACCATGTTTCTGAGTTTTAGAGTGGCAAGCATCCCCTCAATGGACTGTAGAGGTTCCTTGAGGCCTTAAGTACAAAACAACTAGCCCTTTAAAAAAAATAAACTTTCTTTTTTGTTCTTTTCTTTTCAAATTTTCACTTTTCTCTTTTCATTTCATATAATGGTCCAACTTTCCGGGGGAGCAAAGGTTAACATAGAGTGTAGATCTCCCTTTTTTGAGGGATGCACATGCTGGCCAGGCACAGGAACACTCAACTACTCAGAAGATTACAACTCTATATATAGGCGCTCATGCTCACAAGTGACTTTTTTGCTTGAGAAATACTTTGATCGGGAGAAAAAAACTCGAGCTTACTTTGTCACTAAGAGTAGAGGAGCACTACCTTAGTCCTTATATTTGTGATCTCTATATACAAGAATTTATTCACTATGTACAACTCTACTTGTAAGGGCTAGAAATTTGAAATAGTGCCACAAAAACTCTTGGAGCCATTGAAAGTAGTACTTAACAATCTAAATCAAAGAAATATAGCAATGGGTTATCTAATGTCACTAGAGAATATATAATAGTCATGATGATTTTCTCTAAGTGTCCAAGATGTTTCATAGGAAAAAGTGAAAAATTTTGCTCAAATGGTGCAAACTAAGAGTAAAACAAAATTAAATATAATTTTTCCACATGCCGTCATTGGTGTACACTAAACATGTATACATGTAAAGATTTGCAATCAATTCATTAGATACCATCCCCACACTTAAAGATTTATAATGAATTAAACAATAAAGATGTGCAATGAATTTCATAGCTACACATGTGTACCCATCCCCACACTTAAGACTTTGTATTGTCCTTAATGCAAAAAAATTATAATAAATAAATAAATAAAGCATGTAAACGATAAAAACAAAATAAAAATAGGGAGATGAGCTAACTGAAACTTCCTCGATTCATTTGGGGAGAGTGTCCAATTGCTTGAGTCACATAAAAGAGGCCATCAACAAACATTTTATAAATAAATCTGCAATCACAAAAGTGGATCAAAACACACAATGGCATAATAAAAATAGGTAACATAGAGAAAAGGTGTCTCAATCGAAAGTGGAAGAGAAGATAACAAAAATGTAGCAGGGAGAGGCCCTTGCTAACTAAAAAAAAAATGTGATACTAATCCCAATAGATCTACTCAAGGTGATGGCGAGGGGGAAACAATAAGGGTAGCATGTGGAGTGCTCCCAGCTGGTGCTACAGGCGGTGCTAGAGCGACGTGTGGCTCTCGAGCTGAGGAATAAAGGGTAGGATGTGCGTGTGGTAAATTGGATGAAGTATGTATAGAAGTAAGTGCGGCTGGTGATCTTCTCTGCTCACGCAGCGTGTATAGAACCTGGCCGACCTCCCATCGCAGCTGCTCAAACTGGTCCTGCGCCAGTCGGTATGATTCGGAGAGCTGCTGCAATGATGCACAAAGCTAGCTCTACTCCTCCTCGAGTCGCGACTGGGAGTCGGTGATGCAACCTAACTCCTGGAGGATAGTCTCACGCCTCTCACCAAATCGAGCCAGTAAATGATCTGCTGGTGGCTTGGGCTAGAGGTGGTGGATGGGCACGGAGGATGTCCCCTCCAAAGGAAATGGTGCTAGGGCTGTTGGCATCTCCTCCTCATTAGCTATGGGCTCTTGCTTGCGCTCGCGTCCCACAAATAAATATCCCTGTGGTGTGTGGGTGACCAAGCCCATCGAATGGAGGATAGAAAAGCCGAGGGGCTGAGATCTGGTGTGGTCGTGGGTGGGGCCCAAGCAAGCACATGCCACGCAGGAGTGCAATGATATATGGGTCGGTAGAAATCACCTTGAACTTCGCGAACAACCCCTGTCGGGCAATGTAGTTTGCGATGATTTGATCAATATGGACAGGGACTCGCTCAGCCATACTATAGATCGACAGTAGGTTAGGAACGATGATGTGGCCAGTGCTGTCGTCCCTTCCCGCAATGGATCTGCTCGTGAGAGCTTGGATGTATCGATGGGTCAGATCAGAGAGTCGTGACGCCTTCTTCGACTCTCTTGTCGCTGCTTGGGAGACCTGTCTCTAGTATGTTGCGTTAGGTTTGTGCACGGGGAAGTCGACGGCTAGCTCTCGGAACTCATCCACCTCGGTGTATGTTCTGTAGTAAAGGCTTAGGTGGATGGAGAAGTCGGTGATGCTAAGTTGCCTCATGCACTTTGTAGACGGGCTCCAAAATGGTGAAGGCACGATCCCATCCTCCGAAGGAGATCATGCTCCGAACCTCATCCTCTATCTCTAACTAGCGGAGCATTGTCCAATCAATGTAGCGAGTGGTGCCGAACTCCTTCGGGGATAATATATTATATCGCTCCTGAAGGAATAGGGGGCCCGAAGTGGAGGGATTCTCGCTCCTCTTTCTCTTTACACCCTTCCCGAATACTTGCTTTGTTCAAGCCATTTCTGCAATATAAGAAGAGGAGGATCATTTTTGGGTTAGTTCCCTGATTGCAGAAAACTAGGTGTAGGACAGCATACGGGTGCTTACAGGAGCAAGGGTTCCCGTAAGCTGCGTACGGAGCATGCATGCTTAGGGCTACGGGGTTGTGCCCGCAACCTTGCATTGTAGGTCCAATAGATGAGGGGAAAAAAACCTCTATCCTCGACATATTAACAACCATCTATGTATGATATCACTTGAAATAAACACTAGATAGCAAAAATTTGTTAGAACAAACCTAAAACCTAACAATGGGAAAATGAAATCAAGATGGGTGATTACCTTGTGTGTGCCCTAGATCCTTGATAAAATGAACCGGGTTGAGAGGGAGAGGGAGAGGAAGAGGAGAGAAGATGAGGGGGTTCTTACTGCTGCAAAGGAATATATTCGAAGGGTTGCGAGCGCAACCTATATGAAAGGAGAATACAAACCGTTGCGCTCGCACTCTACATTTTCGTGCATCATACGGGGAGGCTTATGGGCGCATGCTAGGTCGTACGCTGTGTTACGGGCGCAATCTTGCCCGCGTACATGGCCCTACTGGTTGATACGGGAGCAACCTTACCCGTAAGCTTTCCTGTGTGCAGTAGAGTTAGTCGATTTTCCAAGGCAGCCTATCTTAACATCTCGATATATGCTTGCTCATTCTTCTGATCTCCTAAGCTTAACTTGTTGGTTCAAGGTTGAGGTTTCCTTCCCAGTTCTTGAGGGAATAGAGAATTTGATCACTTATTTCATAATGACAACTAACTAGCCCTAAACTAACAATATGAAAATCTTAAGAAAAGAAAATTCTTTAGAGAACTTTGGTTGCCTTCCTAGAAGCGCTTGTTTAATGTCACTAGCTTGACATTCATGTTCTTTGCTCAAGGAGGATCAAATACGTGAATCCCATCTTGAACTCTTCCCTTGAAGCAGTTTCCAAACTGTGATAACCCCAAACTAGAGTAAATGGGGGATTCAGCATGTTGGGTGATTGTTGAGTTTCTTGCCTTAGCGTGGAAGAGGCCACATTACTCTTCTTCTTGTCCTTTTTCTTCCAAAATAGTAGTTGGAGAAATAATTTTTTTGACCCTTTATCTTTCTTCCTCGCTTGCCCTTGGTTGCTGCTACTTGTAAAATCAAGCTTTTCATCCACAAATTACTCTTTCTCATCCTCTAGTATTCCTAAGTACTCTTCGAGCGGGTCGGCTTCTAACACTTCTTGAATGCAGCAATCAAAAATCAGTTCAAGATCATCAATGAAATATGATTTATCATCATAATAAAGTGTATGTTGCATTGCTGTAGGAAGTTTTAATTCGACTATGCTATCGCCTTGCCTTTAACGTGATCATGTAGGGCCTTTGTAGTGGCCAAAAATGGTCTTCCCAGGATGATGGGTACTTCAACATCATCGTCAATATCCAGTAACACAAAATCAGCGTGGAACAGTAGCTTGTCTACGCTTACTAACAAATCTAATGCCATTCCTCGTGGTTTCTTAATGGATCGATCAGCAAGTTGAATGGTCATTTTTGTAGCTCCGGGCTCTCCTAGCCCTAGCTTCCTAAAGAGCTTGTAAGGCATGTCGTTGATGCTTGCGCCTGAATCTGCTAAAGCACTTTGCTCCATTCCGTTCCCAATGACGCAAGGGATTACCATGCTTCTAGGGTCCTTTAACTTCCTTGGTAGGTTGGGTTTGAGTACCGCTAAAGATTAAGAGTTCAAGGTTACTGCCGTGACTTCTTCTAACTTCCTCTTGTTGGTTAATAGCTCTTTCATATACTTGGCATATTTAGGCATTTGAGAAATCTCATTAACCAGAGGTAGACTGATGCAGGAGGCTCGAGTCAAATATTGGTGCCAAGTTGGCGGGTCAACATAAAGACGGGAAGTTATCGAGTTAATTCCAAGATTGGGTCGGTTTTGGGTGTGGTTCGGTATTTTGGTCATAACTTTGGCTACCGATATCAGAATCGGGTGTTCGACCCCAATTCGGAAAGCTCTTTGCAGCGCACACGACATGGGGACATCATATTAGAGAGAATTTTAGTTTTTTTTTCTATTTTTAGAAATATTTAATCCGCCAAATTAGGGTTTTCGGTCTTTTTCCTATTTTTGGGTAATATTTCATATGCCAAATTAGGATAGGATTTGAATCCGATTTGATCTCGGATTTTAAGGAGTTATCTAATTTGTTCAGAGTTTTAAATTTAGATAAGATTAGTTTTAAATAATAATTTGTCAATTTTAGCAAATTTAGATTAGATGATAAGGTTTATAGGTTAATCTTTTGAGGCTATTTAACCCGGCTTGTGGGTTAGTTTTGCATTATTGAATTTTGATTAATAATATTTTTCTGAATTTCAGAGTATTTTCTCTGGTTCTTTTGGTTCTTCGTTTGTTCTTCCTTGCGGTCCTTGGACCCGGCTAGCCCGCGGGATAATCGCTACCCCGCCCGGCGTCATAGACTTACAAGCAGTTGTTGATTATTTCAAAGAATTTCTTGAAATGGGCAACATCCTTTGTTTTTTCAATCTTTAAGGGTAGGAACCCTAGGTTGATATTCAGGAATCGGTGTGATTTCCACTTCCTTATCTTTTTCTTGGCTCTGTTCGACAACGCCCTACTTGACTCTTGATGATTCACCAGTTTCTACATGGGTGTCTATCCTTCCAGGTGTCCATACTAACAGCTCTATCTCCTTACCATTTTTGAGAGTGATGGCCTATAAGTCCCCGCGGGGATTTTCCTCGGAGTTTCTAGGTAAGCTTCCTTGAGGCCTTTCCAATGAATTTCTAGCCAATTGTCCAACTTGATTTGCTAGACCTTGAATACTTGCTTGGACGTTTCGCAACGTAGTATCTATTGACTCAAATTTTACATTTGTGGTCATCATGAACCTAGCTAAAACTTCCTCAGTGTTTTGTTTGGCCTATGGAGGCCTTGAAGCTAAATAATTGAATCCCGGAGGAGTTGATGATCCTTGGAGATTGCCGTAGGATAACCCTGGATGATGCCAATTGGGCATATAAGGTCGAAATTGGGCACCTTGGGAAGGCCCCTATATTGTGCTTGAAATTGTAAGGCCCGGAACATATTGGCTCTCTAAAATGGATGGACGCAGACTCAAGCGTCCATACCATTCAGAACATCTATGGAGGTACTATCAATAAAATCAGTTACTTCCATACATTTATTCCTTTTTCTTTTCTATTATGTTTCAAGAAAAGTTTATCTAACAACAAAAATAAAGGAAATCAACATCAAAAGCCGTGCTGGAGCCAAAAGACCATATCGACCTCGATAGACCATACCAGTCTCGTCAGGCCATATCGATCCCAATGGATCATATCGGTCCAATGCTCATACCGGGCTCAATGGACCATGCCGGTCCCAACGCCCATACCGGGCTCAACGGACCATACCGGTCCCAACGCCCATACCGGGCTCAACAGACCATACTGGTCCCAACGCCCATATCGGGCTCAACGGACCATACCGTTGGGATACTGGTCCCAATGCCCATACCGGGCTCAACGGACCATACCTGTCCCAAAAAAAAGATGGTTATATCAGCCTTTCATCACAGAAGACCATGCCAAACTACAACGAGGACAAACCATTCCAGATCTTAACGGAAGCAACCGTACCAATCAACCAATCGCCTTAAGAGTCATCACACAAGCTCATCACATTGACAAACCGTATCAACTTCATACAAACAAAACCAAGCACTACATTTCTACAACAATATGACAACTTATCACTTTGGAAGCGAAAGAAGAAGGAAAGCTCATTCAACATGAGAATGCTTAAGTACTTTGAAAGTGAGACAACCAGAAAGAGACATATCGACAGAAAAAAGAGATTCACTGATTGAAAACATGAAAGTACAATGGAAATATCAGAGTTAAGAAGAGTCAGAAGAAGCAGAAGAATCGAAGTCGGAAACACCATCAGGAGCTTGTGCAGGAGCAGCTGCAAGCGTCGACACCTTCTGGCATCTATTGTTCCCGAGAACGCACATGTCCTCTCGAAGAACAAAAACAAGCAGCTCCCCTTCTTCCAATTGGTGGTTCCTCGCGAAGTCCGCCCAGCCCTCGGTAAAGCGGAATTCCCCCAAGCTCCGACGACATGGATAACATCACTGACCAGAAGTTTCCACTCGGCCCCCGCAATCTAACAAGTACCTCCTCAAAGAACATCCTCATGTGACCCTGAAAAGCTCTAGGGATCCACAAGTAACGGGAGTTATCGCCAAGGAAGAACTTATAAAAGGAGGGGCAGCTGTTGTTACCCATGGTGAAAGAGAAAATGCCTTAAAGGGATCATCACCGCCCCTATTTATATTGTGATTTCTAAAGAAGCAGTTAATGTACACCCAGAATACCAAGAGACATCAGAGGCTTCGTTTAAAGCCAACGAGAACGTCTTTTGACTTCTTGAAGCGAATGTTTGATTAAGACTGCTTTGAAAACGCTTCAGAATTCAAGGCTCAATAAAAGGGAATTACAGCTCCTGTTTCCAAGAGATATTTGTATTGGATTGGAGCAAGATGCTCACCTATTTACTCACGGAAGAAGGTCCAAAAACAGATCCGATCCGATGTGGGCATCGAAGCAGTAAACATGATCAACCCAACATAGTACTTTTGTAATTGAAAGACATCGAAAATGTCACCCGACCCGGTATAAGCTATCATAAACGGATCGATATTGGAAGAATCATTCTTTAGAAAACATTAAGGGCGAATCGAATGGCAAACTGATTTATTCTTATAAAGGAAAAAGAGACAGAAAAACAGTCAAGATGTTCTCATGAAAGGTACACTTGCTTTATAATTTAGATCAAGTTTTGATAGCAGAATTAAGAACTACAAAAAGGATTACAAATTTTTCCTTTAGACAAAATCCCAGTTTTTTGATCTAGCTGCATTCCTCCGACGGGCTGCTGCACTTCGCCTCGCTTCAAGGGCTTCTTCAGATTTCTTCGCTCGATCACTCAAAATCTTCTCTTGAATAGCTTTTAATTCTTCGATTTCACTTCGGAACCGTCTTACTTCGGGCCGATCTAACAAAAGGAAGAAGAAGAGCGGGATAATTAAAGGTGAGTAAACAGAGACTAAAGGAATTTAGCTAACCTTCCCCCCTACGCACACCGGAAGATGTGTTCCCTTGATCTGTCCCCGAAGCTTCTTTTCCGCTTGGCTCAACGGGAGTAGCCTTAAGTTTCCGAAGCCTCTTCCCCGCTCGGAATGGCAGAAGTGGCTTCAATCAAATAAAGGAAGGATAAGGGAAGAGCCAAACAATCTAAAATATTATAAAGAAGGAAAATTTGAACTCACATATACCAGCTGTGGTGTCATCTTCAATCTCGATAACAGTTGGAAGAGCTTCACTAGGAGGTACACACTCCTTCTCTTCACTAATCTGTTCTGGGTCCGGTGTGACAACTTTAGATATCGGATCCAGACCCGATGTGACTATCTCACGCTCTGAAACTTTTTCCGGATCCGATATGGTTGATGGAGGAATCATTTTATCGGAAGCATCCTTCTCCGATATGGCAGCAGAACGAGTTTCCTCCAAACAAGAGACGTCGGGTCCCACCTATTCAATAGTGGGATCCTCGAGTCGCACTCCTTCAGCAACAGGATCTTTGTTTCCTTCTTCAGCTCCTTGACATACCTCAAAATAAAGCTCCACTACTTCATCATAGGAAGTCCGGTGAAAGTTTACTGAAGGATCCAAAGAATGAATGCTGCCCAGAATTGAGTAAACTTCTGATGATACTTTACGGATTTCATCATCAGATAATTCTCTTTTTTCTGCTACGACAAGCTTCGCTTCCAACTCCATGGATCTTTTCCAACTCTTATTCAGATCTGATAGCATGGATGACATTTCACCCTTCATATTCTCAGTTGACTGTTGTGCAAGGAGAACGTCACTCCGAGCTTGGGAGAGGAGATTGTCTTTGACTTTCGATTGTTCAAACAGGAGATTGTTATCTTCCTTCAGCTTACAAACTGACTCTTCAGCAGTTTTAAGTTTTGCTCTCAAGACTTTCTTCATCTCTTTTTCAGCAGATATCTCTCGATCAAGCGCAGATACTCTTTCAGAAAGCCTCTCTTTTTCACCAACGACAGAATCTCTCTCACTTTTGCACTGATCCAAATCCAATCTTAAAGCAGCAACAGTTTGCTCAGATAAAGAAAGGGAAACTTGTAAACTCTCATAATCAATTTTCAATGCACCATGTGCTCCCTGTGACTTACCTAACTCAGCAGTGATAAACTCTTTTTCTTCAGTCAGCTTAGCCATTTCAGCATCCTTAGTGGAAATGCTCTCCAGAAGCTTCTTATTCTCTTCTTCTAATTTGGAGACTCAAGCCTTCATTTCAGGATCACCATGCTCACAGAATCTTGCGACTCGTTCCCCCCCATAGGGCAATCTGCAAAAAAAAAAAAAAAAAAAAAAAGATTCTTATTTAGGAAAGCAAGATATAAAATTGTAATATCAACAGATGGAGAAGTTAGAAATATACTAAAGCAAGGGATAGACGAAAGTGGGTACAGGACTAGTCCGAACTGAATTGATTAAGATGATTGTTGACATGGTCCTGTCGCCAAGAACGAAGAGAATTCCTGACAAGTCTCAAATCGATGGGCAAAGCATTATCTCTCCAATGAATAGTCCCGCGAGACCCAGATCCTTGGACATTTGGACCACCAACGGAGGGATCTATGACTTGTGCCACTCCTGAGATCAAAATAAGAGGGAAAGATCAACCAATATTTAGCAAGGTCAAACAAAAGTCAAGTAACAAGAATACAACAAGAGACACCAGACCCATACCTTTCCCCCGAATGATACCGGGTCCCGCCTCTAAAGAAATATTTCCTCCCGATCCGAGAGGTTCATCCGATCTGGAAACAGTTGGCACATCGGGAACCTGAATATTAAAGCCCGATCCGATGGGGAGAGAATGAGGAAAGATAATTGACAAATCAGGAATTGAAACATCGGAATCCGATGTAACAGGAAGAGAAGAAGAAGGAATGACGGGCCCCTCTTGAATAGGACCGGTCGAGCCTTCAACAATTACCACCGATGTAACATGCACAGGCGGAATAGAAGCGGAACTGGCTTCTCCACAGCTTTTATTAATCGTCTCCTCTTAATGACTGGAGCCTCGATTTGAACAGGAGGAGGAAGGCTGGCAATAACAGGAGCCACTACCGTCTCAAAATTAATGGCGGCATTAGGTTTGCACCTCTGGCTAGCACCAAGCTGTTGAGAAGGAACATTATCAGATGGAGTTCTCTCAACTTCTCTGCTATCTGAACTGGGAACCTTTCCACTCGAGGTTTCCTTCCCTTTCCTCTTCGATTTATCCACCTGAGAAATAGCGCGCATCCTTTCAGCCAGCGTTTTTGGCGCCATATCGTCGTCTGAGAAAGAAATATAAAAAGAGCAGATCAGGATCAAACAACAGATCGGGATCGTTAAATAACATGAATCAGAGATTCGAAGCAACCCTTCCTAAAGCTAAGTACAATCCACATTCTTGAAGTCTCTTATCAGACATGAAAGTTTTATCTAAAGGAGTATTCTTGAACTTCTTGAATTTTTCAGACCATTCACTTCCAGCTGATTTTATCTTTTCTTTGGAGCCCGAATGAGCACAGGGAGTACCCCATTTCTTACTAAAGCCCCAACTCTCGCTATTGGAAACAAAGAAGTACTCGTTTTTCCAATCTTTGATCGAATCAGGGACAGAACCGAGAAAAACCATGCCATCTTTGGCACCGAAATAATACCAATCAGATTGCCTATCTTGGCTAAGATTAAAGAGGAGGCTGAATAGATGAGCAGATGGTTCAACCTCGCAAAGAATTGAAACTACAACGAAACCACAAAGGATTCTCCAAGAGTTTGGAGTCAGTTGAGAAGGGTTTAGGCTAAAATGACGGAAAATATCTACAAAAATTTGCGGAAAAGGCAACCTGAGACCAGCCACTAAAGCATCTTGATAAACAACCAAGTCCCCTCCCTGGGAAGGAGAACAAGCATGCTCAGAAGGGGATGGAACACTATAAGAAATACTAGAAGAAGATGATAGTTCTTCACCAAGTCATCTATTCTAGCTTTAGAGAGACTATTAACAAAGGAGAAGGAACAACGTTTTGGATCTCTAGCAAGTTTCGGCATCATGGAAAACCAGCAAAGAAAACTCTAAAACAAGGAAGATCCAAACCCAAGAAGAAGGGAAATGCCTTGTACCTGAGCGCATGAGACTTTCTGAGAACCAAGAGATCGATGGCTTCTTGAAGAAGAGAAAAAGCGAATCGGAGAATGAGACAATGAGATCTCCGCACAAAAAGCGTGCTCTCAAATAGTTTTGAAATTCGAAAAGTGGGCTCTCCAATACTATTTAAAGAATCAAGTCGACGGTCGAGATCAATCTAAGAGACTGTGCAAAACCCTCCATCAAACGGTTGGGGACGGATGGGAATTCAAACCGTTCTGTATTCACGACGAGTGGAAAATGAAAAGGCAACACCATCATGAACCTTATCTCACTACAGCCCCCAGAAACCGTATCTCGATAATGGGAAATGCCGGACAATCAATGCCAAACAGTGATCCATTAAAGCCTGAGAAATGATAAAGACCCTTTCGCCCCTGAAAGAAGCAGTTGTACATGAATTCCTAAAAGGTTGTGTACCTGATTTGACATATCGGATGAGATTATCGAGCTGGGAATCCGAAAAAACAAGGAAAGGAATATTGGAACAAATAAGTCACAGAAGTACAGTATGGGAAGAAGAAAGATCATAAATGAAGACACTGAAACAGATATCGACTCGATAGTCCCAGAACGATCTAATCGTAGTAATGCTTAGGTTCATTAACTCGAACAATGATCAAAGAATATTTGATCATCCTTTGAATTAATTCGCAAGCATACTTGATGGGGGACTATTGATAGGGATGAAAGTAGTGGAACACGTGGCATTCATCCAAGCAAGCCACATGTCAAAGTAACAAAGCAGAATCCTCAACTATTACCACAGTGGACCGTTCTGATATGGACTGCTTACCCGATCAGATTGACGCGCTATGGAGTGACTTGCCGATCTCATATGCATAACCGATATATCAAAGTCATTGCGAAACTCATCGGGATCAGGAAGAACTTCACCAAACCAACACGTGCCAACCAGAAAGGTATAACTGAACTGATAGCTATTTATATCGGTCCCTGGCCTTCTAGAAGAAGTACAGCTGCAGACAGCATGGCCTTCTAGAAGAGTTACCGCTGGAGACAGCTCAAACACTTAGCTGGCATCTAGCTGTCGCTTAGCTGGATTGACAGCTGGCAAACACGTGACTAAATTGAGGAGCGTGCTCAGCACGCAACCCATGCCTATAAAAAGGCAAGGATCATAGTTCATTCAGACAATCAGAAATCCAAGCAGCGAAGCTCTGCCCATTTGGAAACTGGATCTACTCTCTCTCTCCTGCTTTCCATTTGTGGAGTTCTTGTAAGATCTCTTGTACCTTTGATGATTCATAGTGAGATCTTTCTCTCTCGTGGTTTTTTCCCCACCGATTAGGGGTTTTTCCATGTAAATCCAGTTTCTCTCTTCTCTTGCTTGGATTCTCATTCGATTTCTCTCTAGGATAGCCACCCAACAAATATAAATTCAATTGTTAGGTTGAAATTGGGCCCTCAATCCAATTTTAGCTCTAACATATTGAATTTCCTTTATAGGAGCTACTTCAACGCTTGCATTGGGGCATTGCGATGAATCATATCCACCTCCGCAAGTACCACATGAGATTGCTGCAACTGAGCTAGGCGATCCTCCTTATGTCAGCTGGTCGAACTTCTTGGAAAGTTCTGCCACTTGTACTGCAAGAACAGGATCCTGGTGAATTGGGCCAGCTCCAACGCTAACACGTTGCCTCCCTCTTGACGACCATGATGACTTGGTGTGGGCCATAGCTTCAATCAATTGCTTGCCATCTTCGAGGTATTTGTTGCCTAAGGAACCGCCAACTGTGGTGTTCACTAGCTGCCTGGTGCGATTGTGAGTTTAGCCCATGGCTCCGCTCCATACCATGGTGTGGACAGCGCCGGAATAAATCCTTGAATCATTCATAAGCTTTGAACAGTGATTCATTTTCACCTTGCTTGAACGTAGAAATTTCTTGTCTAATATGTGCTGCTTTACTTGGAGGGAAGTATCTTCCTAGAAATTTATCCAACATGTCCCTCCAGGTTCTTAGACTACCTGCGTATAGCAAGGTGAGCCAACGGTATGCTGCTTCTCTTAAGCTAAAAGGGAATAATCTCAAGCGGATGGTGTCGTTGGAAACTCCGTTAATCTTAAACATGTTGCGAATTTGAATGAAGAGCTCCAGATGTGCGTGAGGATCCTCGTCAGGGCGTCCATCGAATTGGGCCTGATTTTGAATCATTTGAACGATGCTCGCCTTGATTTTGAAATTGTTTGAAACCTGAGGTGGGTGGACACTGAATTCTTCTCCGGTATACTCTGATCTTTCATAATGGGATAAAGTCCTTCTCCTTTACGCCATGATCGAGGATTCTCTTGATTCGATGTTTACCTCTATAGGAAAGATATTCTCGGACTCTGAAGAAGGTTCCAGAGTTATCTCTTGTGGTGAGCTCTGTGCTTCTTTATTTCTTCGATGCAGAGTGCACTCGATTTAGATATCGCCATTCACCAAACCAATTGGATTCACTCTGGTCATACACCAAGCCCTCGTACAAACAAGAAAGAATAAGAATCAGTAGTGCGAATGTTTAGAGTAAGCAAAATAAGGTGAATGAAAGAAAATTAAAAAGAAAAATTTAAAAAAAACTAATACTACAACTAACTAACAGACTCTTAGTATTCTTAGTAACCTAAAGGTCTCCAGCAACGGAGCCAAAACCTTGATAATGTGTTGAGCCTTATGCTTATGCTTATACCGTAAGTGTACGGGTCATATTAAGTAATAACGTGGACTATGAAAGTCGGATGTCGAACCCACAGAGACCTCGATCACTAATTCTATCTAATTGTCTCCAACCCAGTCTATCCAAAGGGTGTTGAATCTCTAATCTAATTACTAAAATGGAAAGTGGCTTAAGATCAACTTGATTGTGAGTAAAGGGGAGATACTCGGGCAATGAATCACCTCCGGATATTCATAAATAGGGGCAAGTATTTATTTCTAACCAACAAATGTTGAGTTTTCGACCAAAAATTTCTACAATGCTTTCACACCCTCTTTCGATGCGAGTTAATAATCTAATTTCCTTAATTCGTTCTAGGGAACACATAATCTTGGAAGAGTTGTGGGAATAATCCATCTTAAAGAGTCTCTCTCCTAAACACTCGATCTCTCGGCATGTTCACAACCCCCACCTATTGAAGTAGATCTAGGTTTATATAGAGGGACGTTATTATCTACAGCCCTATAGATCTAGATTGACACTTAGAGTTGTCGCAACGTAAAGCATCAATACCATATAATACAATCCAATAGGTTCTCAAACATTAAAACATTCATTCAAATATAGAAATCCATACAATGAAGATTAAACATAAATCCGGTGGTTTATCATGCCCAAGTATCTAACAAGTTAGTTCTCCATCAAAGGGGAACACAAATCCAACACAATAACTAAGAGAAAGATAAGAAACATGATATGAAACACCCTTCCCTCCACGGTTGGCGATGACTGTTGGTGGTGTGCATGGAGATGTTGCTTCGATGCTTGCCTTCCTCTTCTTTCTCCAAGATCTTCAATGATACCCTAATCTCCAAGGTGGAGAAAGGGTGGGAGCCCCCAGGAGAGGTGATGAGTTACCAAGTTCCAAAAGCTCCTTCTCTAAACCCTAAATAACCTATTTATAGGGTCCAGATCAATTCACATGATTAGTAGCTAACCAACCAAAATAGGACTCAAGTTAGTGATAAAACTGGGTTAGCTCGCATCTAAGCGCGAGGGATGCGGGCGGTCTTACGGGCTCAAGGGTGCCTGTAACCTCATCTCTAGGCCTATACGGTTGGTGATATGCCCGCATGCTCACCCATAAAGCTTTCTATAAGTCTGGAGGATGTGTGCTCAGAGCATCTTTGCAGGCGCTTACGGGCGTAAGCTAGCATGTATGACTTCAGTTTGCTTCGATTTGATCTGTGTTACTTCCGTTTCACTCTCGAAGCTCCCCGGTGCTCTGCAATTAAGAATTAACACTAATTAAGTATCAATGGGAAAGAATTACTTGAAATCACATGAATAATGCACAAAGAATTGATATAAAAACATGATCAATTGAGTGCTTATGAGTCGTATCAAGTAATAATAGTGGACGGGAAAGTCGAGTGTCGATCCCACGAAGACCAGAAAGTTCTAATACTAGCTATTTCTCTATGGTCTAGTCGATCCGTTTATTGGGGTTGTAACCTAATCCTAAAATCAAAGAAAACTAATAACCAGGTGTATGGAAAACAAGAATTATTCTTGATGATGATCAATCATGAGAAGGGGATACTTGGACAATGAATCCCCTTTGAATTTTACTCTGAGAATAGATGGTGATTTCTATGTCGATGATTGGTAGGGTTTGAGCAAAGGGTTCCTTAAGTGTATGAAATCCCACTCTCGAGGCGACCAATACCTAATTTCGTTCTGTGTATTACGTTCTAGGGAACCTGTATCTTGGAAAGATTGTGGTAATAAGTCATATTAAGGGCTCGCACTCCTTAGTACCAGATCTCTCGACGTATTCACAATCTCCTCTATTGGAGTAGGTCTACACATGGGGAGGTGTTCGCTTCTTCCCCCATATGGACTATGACAATCTCTCCGGGATCTCGCAACGTAGAGGGATTAACATAACAATCAAAACATCCAATAGACTCACACATTCATTCAATAAAAAAAACACAGAATTCAAAATCAAAATTAATACATAATGCAAGGGTTCATCACGCCCAAGTATCTACAAAATTAGTTTCCCATCAAAGGGGAACGAGTCTCCAAAGAAAAAAGAGTACAAATCACTAAAACCATAACAAGAGATGCTATTATTACATATACCGTTGGTGGCTCCTAGTGACTTGCTCCTCGATATAGCTGCTTCCTTCTCTCTCTAAGGTTGGGAGGAGGCACTCTGGGCATCCATTTGCGATTCTGTCCCTGCATGGGTCCGTAGTATGAGGGAGAGTGCGACATATTGGCTTTCACCCGGGCAGTATGAAAGCCACTATGCTCCATGCGGGCCATATGGATCCCGTATGTAGCCAGGATGGGCCATTGTTTGACTCCCACGGGCTGTGCACAGTATCAGGAGGCTTGATGCAGAGGCCATCATGCTGCCCAGGTCTATACGATCCGTATGGAGCCCATATTTCTCTTCAAGACTGCTTCATTTCAGCCTCAATTTCTCCATGAAAGCTTCCTTCTCCTGTTGTAACCTCATTAGGCTCTGTTTATCAAAAATAACACTTTTTAAGTACCGGCAAGCTAAGAATCCTTCAATATAGCATGTGAAACATAATTGAATATGATATGACATTGTTCTCAATTGAACACTTATAAAATATCTCCTAACTCAAAGGTTTGCTTGTCCTGAAGCAAAGAAATGAAATTAGCAAGAGATGATTAGTGTACGTCCTCCGGCCATAAAATCACCATATTCTAAGTTTGGAGGTCTAGATTGGTCTTGTTATATGTTCTGTTACAGTTCTAGATGAACATCCTCACTCCACATGCCATGTTCTGAAGTCTTAGCAAGACAAACATTACCCTTAATGGACTTTAGAAGGTCCTTGGGACCCTAAGAACAAGATGGCTAACCCCCTATCACTCTGGTTAGCAGCTAGAACTCCAAACTATTTTGTCACAATGTAGGTTCTCAAAAACTGTTGGGCGCTCCCTAGGCGGACAGCCACCGCCCAGCGCCTAGACGATTAATCGGACGCCTAGGCGGTTTTTATTTTTTAATATATTTTTATTATTTGTAATAACAAATAAATATATAATATATTTATAAAAAGCATTTTAATGTTCCAAAATAGCAAAAGTTCAAAAATAAATAAAATGTTCAACAACAATGTTCTTGGAAATTTAGAAATAAAAAAGCAATATGAAATAAACAAAGTAGATTCTTGGAAGCCTATGGGGCTATGCCTCAAACTCTTCTTCTCCACATCCTTCTAGCACTTCTTCCGTGTCGGACTCGAACTCAAAGTCCGTTGCATCCTCTTTCTCTTCATCCGATATAAAATGATCCTCATGAAGTTCTCTAATTTCTTGAAATCTAGAACATCTCCTAGAAACTTGGCTACCTTCCACTCCCATATCATCTCCATCACTCGTAAGATCCGACTCATCTTCATCACCACCATCAACAATCCATCCTTGTGCCTAGCCCGAGCGCCCAGCCCGCCCGAGCGCCTGGGCTGCCGCCCAGCCCGCCTAGGCGGCCAATTAATCGGCAGCCGCCCAGAGTCACCGATTTGGCGAAAATCGGGTAGGCGGCCGTTTTTTAGAACAATGGTCACAATAAGCAGCTGAGCACTGTCTTTATTGTTTTCACAAGTACTATGTACATTGCTATTTTATTACTCCCTTACTTGTCCACTAAGTTAGATTGTAAGGGTTAGAGGCCTGTAATAGTGCACAAAGCTTCTTGGAGCCATTGAAAGTGATGCTTAGCAATTAAAGTCAGCAAAACATAGTAATGGGTTATCTATTGTCACTAGAGATTTTGAATTTTACAAAGATGTTCTCTAAGTGCCTGTGGTATTTCATAGGAAAATTTACAAAAAAAAAAAAAAATTTGGGTGGATGGTGAACTATAAATAAAGTAAATCAAGACATTTCCTAAGATGGCCTTCATCAGTGTATGTTAGACATGCTCTTTCATATAATGATTTGCAATGAATTTCAACAAATCTACTTGTTAGCTACCTATCCCCACACTTAAAAATTTGCAATCAACCTAAAACTAGATAGGTAGCTACCCATCTCCACACTTAAAAATGTACATCGTCCTCAATGTACTCAATAAAGCTCAATAGCATAATAAATAGAGCAGGGAGAAAGGTGAGCTAAAACCTCACTGGTTAAATGATGTGTCTCTTGGGTTCCATGACTCGATCATGTAAGCGCATACCGGAGGTGGATATCCTTCTCTCAATTTTGCAAGACAACAAGGATCATCAGAGCTCCAAAATATCACAAGTCAATAGAGGCCACATAATAGAAAAATAAAGGAGAGTTTAGTAGGATGATAGTACTCAATAGCCCATTTCTAATTGATACACAAAAGATGAAAACACAAAAGACATAACTAACTATGCAACAAAATAAGATGATAGTTGTCAATCCTTCAGATGTGGCTGCTCATCAGCTGGTGCAATGGGTGATGGATCAACGGGTGCCGGTAGGTAGCGGTGGCCCTCAGAGGTAGGTAGCGAGCTCTGTGAGCTGAGCTTTGATTTGGTGCTGCTCTTCTCGAATGAAGATTTATACAGTGCGTACATTGGCGATCTACTCCTCTAATAGCGTAAGCCGACTCCTCCTAGGGTCGATGGTGCGGGGTTTGCCTCTGGTAGTGACGGAGAATCCTTGTATCCGTAGTTTGGTATGTCGAAACTCATCTCCTCATTGCCGATAAGGGAGTACCATTTGTCGGAGCGGCTAACCAGTCCCATATGGACGAGGTGCTCATCTCGAAGTGTGTAATGAGATGCATCCGGTGTACACCCTCTGTCTGCTACTCTACTCCATCCCCAATGATCAGCAGGGTGATGTAGGGTCCCGCGCTAATGGCATGGAGACAAGGGCTTTGTCCCTGGTGAGCAAAGTAATCAGCGAGAACATACCCCAGGTGGATAGGGACTCGCTCCAGGATGCTGTATAGGAGAAAGTTGTCGGTGATGGTGACGAGGCCGGTATTATCCTCCCTCCCGGTCATAGACTGACTGATCAAAGTGTGAATATATCTGTGCACCGGGTTAGTCATCAACGACGCCTTCTGTTAGTAACTCGCCTTACTGGGGGTTTAGATGAAATTGATAGTGTGAGCATAATGCTTATGCTTATACCGCAAGTGCACGGGTCATACCAAGTAGTAAACTGGACTATGAAAGTCGGATGTCGTACCCATAGATATCTACACCACTAATTCTATCTAATTGTCTGCTACCTAGCCTATTCAAAGGTTGATGAGATGCTAATCTAATTTCTAAAACTGAAAATGGCTTGACACCGACATGATGAAAGTAGTAATGGTAATCAATCATAAAACAGTGATACCCAGGCAATGAATCCCCTCCGGATATCATAAATTGGGGCAAGTGTGGATTTCTAATTAGTGAAAGTTGGTTTATGGACCAATAATTCCTACAATGTTTTCACACCCTCCGTCAGGGCGAGTTACTAACCTAATTTCATCATTATATTAACGTTCTAGGGAATACTCATCTTGGAAGAGTTGTAAGAATAATCAATCTAAAGGAGTCTCTCGCCTAAATATCCGATCTCTCGATGTATTCACAACCCCCACCTATTGAAGTAGATCTATATGTATATAGAGGGAGCGTTAATTGTCTACACCCCTATAGATCTATATTGACACTTAGAGTTGTCGCAACGTAAAGCATCAATACCATACATTACATCCAATAGGTTCTCAAAATATAAAACATTCATTCAAATATAGAAATTCATACAAGCAAAGTTAAACATAAATCCGGAGGTTCATCATGCCCAAGTATCTAACAAGTTAGTTCCCCATCATAAGAGAACACAAATCCAGCACAATGTTTAAGAGAAAGAAATGAGACAAAATATGAAACACCCTTCCCTTCCACCGTTGGCAAGGACTGTTGGCGGTGTGTGTGGAGATGCCCCTTCGATGCTTGTCGTCACCCTCTTGCTCCATGGTCTTCAATGAAACCCTAATCTCCAAGGTAGAGGAAGGGTGGGAGCCTTCAAGAGAAAGGATGAGTTCCATGCTCCAAACCCTCTTTCTCAAACCCTAATATTGCTATTTATAGGGCCCAGGTCACTTTACATGATTAGTGTTCGAATCTACTAAATCCAAACTCAAATCAGCCGTAAAACTAGGTTAGGTCACGTCTGGAGTGCAAGGTGTGCGAGCGGTAGTGTGGGCGTATGCCAGCTCGCACATCCTATTTCCAAGCATGTGCACTTTGTGATGCAGGTGCACGAACGACCGTAAAGCTCTTTGTAATATTGGAGGTGTGTGCTCACAGTGCTCGCGCGGGTGTGTGTGGGCGCACGGCTGCCCGTTTCCTGCTTCGTACGGGTGCGTGCAGGCGCACACTAGCCCGCACAACTTCAGTAAATTGGAGTTTAGCTTCGAGTTGTGCCGCGTTACTTCCACTTTGCTCTCGAAGCTCTCCAGTGTCCTAAAAATAAGAATTAACATTAATTAAGTATCAAAGGGCAAGAATAACTCGCAATCACATGAATAGTATACAAAGAATTGATATAAAAATATGATCAATTGAACATTTATCACTAATATCCCCACACTTAAGCATTTTCTTGTTCTCAATTATACTTGGTTGCCGATTCTTGGACACGGCATGAGCGTTGTTCGATCACCATAATGGAAAACTATTACTAAGAGTAAGAGAAACTGAAGTGGTAGCCTATGTGCCAGGGAAGTAATGATGCACACCATGGACCATGACTACACCTTTTATTGCATCAATGATGTTGACATTCTTACATCTGATCATGTGCAGGAATAATTTTTTGTAGATCGTCCAAAAGAGTGCTTAGGAGAATTAGGTGCTGGCCTAGAGAAAAATGCTACCGAGCTAGAAGGAATGCAGATTTCTGAAGAAAATTTTAGGAAGAAGCCTCCTAACCAAGTAAGCTTATGGAAGAAGAAATAAGGGAGTGGAGATGACAAGAACCCTTCAACCTAGACTGAGTTTGCCCAATGTGCTCAAATTGACCAGGGTAAGTTTCTTGTGCACTCAAGTTTGGGGCTGTCAATATTTTCAAACTTTATGAAGGGGGAAACCGACAAGGGAATTTATTCATTTGAGCTGCCATGAGGGAAGCATCGCAGGTACATCAAGCTAATGACGGTAAATAAATGCTTCTTGGGAGGTAACCCAAGTGCTTTCTGAGGAAATTTTCGTAGTCTTCGATACTTAGTTTAGCTTTAGATTTCTAATATTGGATGCAATCTTTAACCCAACATTTGTGATTCTTCAATCATATGTTTGAAAGGGTGAATTTCACAGCCTGAATCCCAGTTATTGATGCATGCACAGGGTGCATGACAACTACCCACAAGTGTATGGGGTCGATTAAGTAATACAGTACCCAAAGATAGGGTTATCGAATCCACAGGGACTGGAAACTAGTACTAATTATCTTTGTTACCTTGTTCAAAACTACGAAAGTGATTTTGTTGGTTGATTAATCTAAAAAAACAAACACGAACAATTGGTAAGTTGTGAGCAATCAGAGATGAGCATGGCACCTCGGATCCCAATTCCCCTAAGATTTCTTTATTTTCCATTGATTAATTCTTGGGAGTTCGCCAGTTGCGCTATCTAGACACGTCGTATCTGATCTCTTGGTATACGAATCGAACTCATTACCTATACCTAGTTGTATCCTAACTAAAAGAGATATGAATCTATGCATAGAAAAGACATGCAAGTCAAAACCCTAAACACACCTGTTTGTTGCTAGAATCTAGCAAGGAAATTGACCTTGTCTAATGCAAAGTATAATCACATAAATCAAGTACAGACTTCACAAGAATTATCAAATAAAGTAAAACCAATAAGTAACAGAATTCAATTAATAAATCATCTAGGGTTTATGTGTCCGAGGCACCACCGAAGTGGTTTAGCCTCTATAATGCCATGCAAATAAGAATTAACACTAATTAAGTATCAAAGGACAAGAATTACTCGCAATCACATGAATAGTGTACAAAGAATTGATATAAAATATAATCAATTGAACATTTATCACAGATATCACCACACTTAAGCGTTTACTTGTTCTCAAGCGAACAAAGAAATAAGATTTTAAAAGATGAGAAGTTTTCAACCTCAGGCTATAAAGCATTTGCATTATGTTCTACTCAAGCATTCACCATTGCTATGTGTATTTTCCTATTTCAACACCTTGAACTTAGGGCAATCTCACGACAAATTTTACCATAGCTCTAGATGAGAATTTCATACTACTTACCATGTTCCCGAGTCTTAGAGTGGCAAGCATGCCCTCAGTGGACTCTAAAGGTTCCTTGAGTCTCTAAGTACAAAACAACTAGCCCCTAAAAAAATAAACTTTCTTTTTGTTCTTTTCTTTTCAATTTTTCTACTTTCTCTTTTTCTTTTCATATAAATCCCAGTAGGGCATCCCAAATGAATCCGACTTTCCGAGGGGAACAAAAGATTAACATAAAGTATTGGTCTCCTTTTTTGAGTGATACACATGCTGACCAGGCACCTAAACACCCAACTACTAAGAAGATTACAACTCTACATACACGCGCTTATGCACACAAATAACTTTTCAATTTGAGGAACACTATGTTTAGGAGCCCGAACCTCGAGCGTACTTCGCCACTAAGAGTAGAGGAACAATATCTTGGTTTTTTACTTTCACAGTTTCTATGTGCAGAATTTATTCACAATTTACAACTCCAATTGTAAGGGCTAGAAGTTTTGACTAGTACCACGAAAAATCTTGCAGCCATTGAAGATAATACTTAACAATCTAAATCAGGGAACATGATCATGGGTTATCGATGTCACTAGAGAATGTATAATAGTCATGAAGATTTTCTCTAGTGTCCAAGGTGTTTCATGGGAAAAATTGAAAAATTTGCTCAAATGGTACAAACTAAGAGTAAGACAAAATTGAATAAAATTTTTCAACATGCCGTCATCGGTGTACGCTAGTTATGTATTTCACATACAAGATTTGCAATGAATTCATAGAATACGATCTCCACGATTAAAGATTTGCAATGAATTAATTTGTAAAGATATATAATGAAGTTCATAGCTACACATGTGTACCCATCCCCACACTTAAAAATTTTGCATTGTTCTCAATGCAAATAATAAAGCATGTAATTGATAAAAATATAATAAAATAGAGATGGGCAAATTTAAACTTCCCCGATAAATTGGGGAATGTGTCCATTGCTTGAGTGAAATGAAAGAGGCCATCATGAAACATTTAATAGATAAACCTACAAGCACGAAGGGGATCAAAAGACACGATAATATAAGAAATGTAAATAGCATAGAAAAAGTGGTCTCAACCGAAAATAGAGGAGAAGATAAAAAAAATGTGGCAGGGAGTAGTCCTTGCTAACTAAAAAAAATGTGATGTAAATCCCAAGAAATCCGCGAAACGTGGTGTCGATGAGGAAACAACACGGGTGGCGCGTGAAGTGCTCCTAGTTGGTGTTGCAGGTGCGTCTCATGTGGAGGAAAAAGGGGGTCGGATGAGCGTGTGGTGAAATGGAGGAGGCATATCTAGAAGCAGGTGTGGTAGGGGATCCCCCGTGCTCGCGGAGCAAATATAAAATCTGATCGATATCCCATCGTAGCTGCTCATACTGGTCCTGGGTCTGTCGGTCTGACGCGGAGAGATGTTACAACGCTGCTCGAATCTGGCTCTGCTCCTCCTCGAGTCTCCTCTAGGAGTCGGTAATGCGACCTAGCTCCTACAGGATCGTCTGCTGGCCATTCCGAATCTCCTCGAGCTACTGGATGATCTGCTGGTGGCTCGGGCTACGAGGTGGTGGAGGGGCAGCTGAGGATGTGCCCTCCAAGGGAAATGGTACTGGGGCATGTGGGATCTCCTCCTCGTCCTCCACGGGCTAATCTCTGTGCTCGCACCCCGAAATGACATATCGCCATGGTGTGTGTATGATCACTCCCATCGACTTGAGAGTCGGAAAGCCGAGGGGCTGCATGATACGGATTTGGTGTGGTCGGGGGTGGGGCCCAAGTAAACTCATGCTGCACAGGAGTTTGGCTGAAATCACCCTAAACTTCCAATAGTCCGCAATGATGTGGCCGAGGTGGACGGGGACTCTCTTGGTCATACTCTATATCGCTAGCTAGTCGGCAAGGGTGACGTGTCTAGTGCTATCGTCTCTCCCCGCGACGGATCTGCTCATGAGGGCTTGGATGTTGAGGTGGACCTTTTCATATAAGCGTGACGCCTTCATCAGGTCAATGGTCGTCGCTCGGGATACCTGGCTCCAATAAGAAGCGAAGGGCGTGTGCCTGGGGAAGTCTACAGCTAACTCCTAGTACTCGTTGGTCTCCGTTTATGCTCGGTCATATAGGCCAAGATTGATGAAGAAGTCTGTAATGCTGAGCTGCCTCATAATACTGTGGACCTGAAATCTGATAACGTTTGGGGTCCCCGCGGTGAAGTGGCTCCGATCGACCTTGAAGCTGCATAAAACCTTGAGTGCCATGTCTTTATACACGGGCTCCAAAATGGAGAAGGCTCGATCCCATCCCCCAAAAGAAATCATGCTTCGGACTTCATCCTCTATCTCAAGCTCGCGGAGCACAGTCTAATCGATGTAACTAGTGACGCCGAACTCCTTCAAGGATAACATGTCATATCACTCCTGATAGCGATCCTGAAGGAGTCGGGGGCCCGAGGAGGATGGATTCTCGCTCCTCTTCCTCTTAACGCCCTTGCTGGCAACTTGCTTTGTTCGCGCCATATTTGCAACTGAAGAGGATGTAGATTAATCATAATGAAACTTTCCTGGTTGCAGAAAAAAGTGTTTCAGGCTAGCGTGAGGGCGCAGCCAGCCCGTACGCATAGTGCAGAGCTTCTGCGCTTAAGATTATGGCAATAAGGCCACACACCGCTCGCTTTGCTAAATAGACAAGGGAGAAATTACGTTCTCGACAAGTAAATGAACATGTATTCATAGAAACGCTTGAAACAAATCATAAATGGGAGAATCTCGAGATAGAGCCTAGAACCCTAGAAATAGGAAACTGAAATCGAGAGGGATGATTACCTTGGATGTGCCCTAAATCGTCGATGAATCTAGCGGGATTAAGAGGGAGAAGGGGGAGTGTGTTTCACTGCTGTAGGGGGTTTGATTTAGAGGGGTACTGTCACAGGCTTATGTAAAGAGAGAAGTCAAAACCTTGCGCCCACGATCAGTCGATTCGCGCATCGTGTGGGCAGTTGTGTGGGCGCACGCCAAGCCACACGTAGTGCTTTGGTGTGGGTTCATGCTTGTCTGTACATAGTGTTTTGCGGGCCGCTGCGGGCACACGCTTGTCCGCACGACTTCCTTATGCAGTGGAATTAGGGCATTTTCTTGGGCACCCTATCCTAACTCCTCTCGATATCCTTACTCATTCTTCTAAGCTCCGAAGCTTACCCCGTTGACATGAGATTGAGGTCTCGCTCTAGGTTCCTAAGGGAGTAAGTGATTGGATCACTTATTTAAAGATGACAATAACTATCTTTAGACTGACACTATAAAAATCCTAAGAAAAGAAATTTTAGGGACTTGGGTTCCCTCCTAAGAAGCGCTTGTTTAATATCGTTAGCTTGACATTCATGTTCTGTGCTCACGTAGGGTCAAACGAGTGAATCCCCTCTCGAACTTCCCCCTTGAAGAAGTTTCCAAACAATGAGAATCCTAAAACGAAATAAACATTAGATTCACCATATCGGGCATTTGCTACATGTCATGCCTTAGCGTGGGTGATTGTTTCCTCATTGCTCTTCTCCTTGTCTTTTTCCTTCCAAAATAGTAGCTGGATAAATATTTTCTTCGATCCCTTATTTTTCTTCGTCGCTTGCCCTTAGTTTCCTTTACTTATGAAATCAGGATTTCCTTCCATAGATTTCTCCATTTAGTCGTCCAACTTTCCTAAGTACTTCTCAAGTGGATCAATTTCTAATACTTCTTGAATGCAACTATCAGAGATCAATGCAAGATCATCAATAATATAAGATGTGTCATCGTGGTCAAGTGTGATTCGCATTGCTGTAGGAAGCTTTAACCCGATTGTGTTGTCACCCACTCTTAACGAAATTTTGCCTTCAGCGTGATCATATGGGGCTTTTGTAGGGGCCAAAAATGGTCTTCCAAGGATGATGGGTACTTCAACATCATCGTCAATTTCTAGTAATACAAAATCAGCGGGGAACACGAGCTTGCCTACCTTTACTAATACATCCACCGCCATTCCTTGTGGTCTCTTAGTGGATCAATCGGCGAGTTGAATGGTCATGTTTGTAATCTCTAGTTCTCCCAGTCCTAGCTTCATAAATAACTTGTAAGCCATGCTGTTGATGCCAGCCCCTAAATATGCTAAAGCACTCTCCTCTACTCCATCCCCAATAACGCAAGGGATCACCATACTTCTAGGGTCCTTTAACTTCCTTGGTAGGTTGCGTTGTAATACCGCTGAGCATTGAGAATTCAATGTTACTGTTGCGATTTCTTCTAACTTTCTCTTGTTAGTTGGCGGCTCTTTCATATACTTGGCATATTTAGGCATTTGAGAAAGTACATCAACTAGAGATAGACTCACATGTAATTTCTTTATTCTTTCCAAGAATTTCTCCAAATTGGCATCATCCTTTGCTTTTTTCAATATATCAGGGTAAGGAATCCTGGCTTGATACTCAAGAGTTGGAGGAGGTTCCATTTCCTTGTCTTTTTCTTGATTTTCTTCGACAACGTTCTAACTCATCATGATTCGCCAGTTTCCACCTATGTATACTTTTCTAGGTTTTCTAACCAATAGCTCCACCTCTTTACCACTTCAAAGAGTGATGGCCTTTAGTTGCTCGCGGGGATTTTCCTCGGTGTTGCTAGGTAGGCTTCCTTGAGGTCTTTTCGATGAATTTCTAGCCAATTGTCCAACTTGATTTGCCAAGCTTTGAATACTAGCTAAAACATCCTCGGTGGTATGTTTTTGTGGTTGAGGTTTTGGAGGTAAGGAGTTGAAGCCCGGACGGGTGGATGATTCTTGGAGATTGCCGGAGGATAACCTGGGATGATTCCAATTAGGCATAGAGGGCCTAAGTTGTGTACCTTGGGGTCTTGGGTTACCCATATAATGAATTTCCTCCATGGGGGCTACTTCAACTCTTGTAATGGGGCATTGTGATGAATCATGCCCACCTCCGCAAGTATGACATGAGATAGTTTCTAGGCGATCCTCCTGATGTGAGCTGGTTGAACTTCTTTGAGAGTTCTACTACTTGTGCTGCAAGAACAGGGTTCTGGTGAACTGGGCCAGCTCCAACACTAACAAGTTGCCTCCCTATTGATGACTATGATGACTCGTTGTTGGCCATATCTTCAATCAACTGCTCTGTACCTTCGGGGTATTTGTTGCCGAAGGAATCGCTAGCTGCGGCATTCAGTAGCTGCTTGGTGCAATTTTTAAGCCCATTATAGGGAGTGTGGAGTTTAGCCCATGGCTCTTTACCGTGGTGTGGGCAGCGTTTGAATAAGTCCTTGAATCTTTCGTAGGCTTTTGAATAGTGACTTGTTCTCACCTTGCTTGAGCGCAGAGATTTCTTGTCTAATTTGTACTAATTTACTCGGAGGGAAGTATCTACCTAGGAATTTATCCAACATATCCGGCCAGGTTCTTATACTCCCTGTCGGAAGTGAGGTGAGCCAACGGTATGCTACTTCTCTCAAGCTAAACAGGAACAATCTCAAGTGGATGGTGTCGTTAGAGACTCCATTGATCTTAAACATGTTGCAAATCTGAATAAAGTGTGCCAGATGTGCGTGAGGGTCCTCATCTGGGCGTACGTCGAATTGAGCCTGATTTTGAATCATTTGAACAGTGCACGCCTTGATTTCGAAATTGTTTAATACCTGAGGCCGGTGGACACTGAATTCTTCCCCTGTGTACTCTGATCGCTCATAGTCTGATAGTGTTCTTCGCCTTTCCACCATGATTGGGGGCTCTCTTGATTCGATGTTCACTTCTGTAGAAAGGACGTTCTCAGACTGTGAAGAAATTCCTGAAGTTATCTCTTGTAGTAAGCTCTGTGCTTCTCTAATTCTTTATTGCTGAGTGCGCTCGATCTCGCTATCGCCTTCCACCAAACCCGCTAGATTCGGTCATGTACCAAGTCCTCCCACAAACGAGAAAGAACAAGAATCAGTAGTGCGAATTCTCATAGCAAGCCAAATAAAGTGAATGAAGGAAAATTAAAAAGGAACATTTTAAAAACCTAAAACTAAGACTAACTAATAGACTCTTAGTATTCTTAGTGACCTAAAGGTCCTCGGCAATGGCGCCAAATCCAGCACAATGTTTAAGAGAAAGAAATGAGACATAATATGAAACACCCTTCCCTCTACCATTGGCGAGGACTGTTAGCGGTGTGTGTGGACATGCCCCTTTGATGCTTGTCGTCACCCTCTTGCTCGAAGGTCTTCAATGAAACCCTAATCTCCAGGGGGAGGACGGGTGGGAGCCTCCAAGAGAGGTGATGAGTTCAATATTCCAAGCCCTCTTTCTCAAACCCTAATTTTGCTATTTATAGGGCCCAGGTCATGTCTAGAGCACGAGGTGTATGGGCGGTAGTGCGAGCGTACGCCTACCCACACACCCAATTTCCAAGCCTATGCGCTTTGTGATGCGAGAGCATGAACGACCGTAAAGCTCTCTGTAAGATTGGAGGTGTGTACTTAGAGTGCTCGAGCGGGTGTGTGTGGGCGCACGGCTGCCCATTTCTTGCTTCATGTAGGCGCTGCAGGCGCACGCTAGCCTGCACGGCTTTAGTAAATTGAAGTTTAGCTTTGATTTGTGCCGCGTTCTTCCATTTTGCTCTCGAATCTCTCCAGTGCCCTGCAAATAAGAATTATCACTAATTAAGTATCAATGGGCAAGAATTACTCAAAATCACATAAATAGTGTACAAAAAATTGATATAAAAATATGATCAATTGAACGCTTATCACAAATATTCCCACGCTTAGGTGTTTGCTTGTTCTCAAATGAACAAAGAAATAAGATTTTAAAAGATTAGAAGCGCTCAACCTCAGTCTATAAAGCATTTGCATTTTGTTCTACTCAAAGCATTCACCACTAGCATGTGTATTTTCCTATTTCAACACCTTAGACTTAGGGCTATCTCACGACAAATTTTAGCATAGCTCTAGATGAGAGTTTCACTCCACTTACCATGTTCCTGAGTCTTGGGCCATAACCAGTGCATGAAGCGGTCGGCCCTTGGCGCTCAGCCGGGTGGGAGTTTGGAGCGCGGTGATGCGGCCCCTGGGGGTCCCTTGTAGGGGACAACCTTGGATTGTAGCAACTTTTTGTTTTCCCTGTTAATGGAACGCGTTTCCTTTCTTGTTACCTGTGGATGTCATGCTATTGTTTGTTTTTTTTTTTGTTTTTTTTTTGTTTGTGGGGAGTTCTCTACTTCCGATTCTCTTGTTCCGGGACCGGCCACATGCCCTGCTTCTTGCCACATGTGTTTGGGGGTATGTCTCTCCCAGGGATTGGCGTCCCGATTTAGCTTTGTGAGGATATTCTTCCCTGTAGAGGGATAGTTGGCGTATCCTCTCCTGCGGACCTGAGCCGGTCGTGTTAGGCGTTACGGCTAGGCCGGGGGGATAGCACTCTCCTACCGGTATGGAGGGAGTGGCTGACTTTATCCGATCAAGGGGCGCGCTATTGCACTTAGGTGCTTATAGCCTGACCCTCAGGTGTATAGTGCCTCTTAGGAGGACTTCTTCAATTCCAGTTGTTCGGGCGTAGTGCGGCCTTGGTGAGCGAGTCTTTGACCCGAAAGCTTCTGCCTTCCCCGTTAGGGGGAAGAGTTCCTTACGCGCCGCCGGACCACATAAACAAATTGCAAGGAGATAGCACTATAGTGTAATGGAAAAAACACTGGAAAGATTGTGATTAGTTTTATTGATAATACCTCCTCAGGTGTTCTGCGTGGAATGGGCGCTTGAGTTTTCGCCCGTCCATCTTAGTAAGCCAGTAGGTGCTTGGTCGTACAATTTCCTTTACAACATAAGGGCTTTCCCTGTTGGTGTTTAGCTTCTCGGTCCTGCATGTATTGCCCTGGAACTTGTTCTCTCTCAGTACCAGGTCCCCGACTTGAAAAGTCACCTCTATGACCTTGGAGTTGTAGAACTTCTTGACCTTCTGCAGGTACGCTGCTGCCCGGATGTTTGCACTATCTCGTCTTTCCTCCAGGAGGTCGAGTTCCAATCTGAGCTGCTTTTCGTTGCTCACCGGGTCATAGGATTGTACCCGGGGGGTGGGTATTGCCACTTCTGCTGGAAGTACCGCCTCCACTCCAAATGCTAGGGCGAACGGCGTCTCGTCGGTAGGTGTCTATTTGGTCTTTCGATATTCCCACAACACACCCGGTACTTCCTCTACCCATGTGGTTCCATTCCAAAGCACCCGGGTCTTCAAGCTATGCACGAGTGTTCTGTTGGTGACTTCAACCTGCTCGTTAGCTTGGGGATGTGTGACTGAGGTCAACCTCAACTCTATGCCCAAGTCAGTGTAGACCTTCTTGAACGCCGGATTGTCGAACTAGCGGCCGTTGTCGGTGATGAACGCTACCGGAAGACCGAACCTGCATATAACGGACTTCCATAGGAAGCACTGACAAGCCTTCTCGGTGATGGACGCCAAGGGTTCCGCCTCCACCCACTTGGTGAAGTAGTCAATTGCCATGATTAGAAATTTCAGCTACCGCACTGCCGCTGGGAATGGGCCCAAGATGTCAACCCCCCATAGGGCGAATGGCCTCGCGCTCACAACTGGGGGTGAGAAAAGCGGCGGGGCGCCGCTGGATGTTTACGTGGCATTGGCAGGCGTTCGATCTCTAGGCGAAGTCCTTCGCATCTTTGGTCAGTATCAGCCAGAAATATCCCTGTCGTAGTACCTTGTGGGCGAGAGCCTTTCCTCCCAGATGGTCTACCGCAATCCCTTCATGGACCTCCCAGAGTACATACATGGCTTCGGTGGGTCGGAGGCACTTCAGGAGCTGTAGGGTATAGGATCTCTTGTAAAGTTGTCTTTCTACTAGGCTGTAGTGGCATGACAGGTTTACTACCCTCCGGGCCTCCTTGGGGTCTTGGGGTAAGGTGCCAGACTGTAAGTACTCCATGATATCCAGCATGGTTCGCTATCGATATCCATGAGCTCTTCGGCCGGTCGGCATTCGATGGTCCGGACCGCCAAATATTAAGTGTGATGGGTTGCCGGATCTCAGTGTCAGAAGAGGCGAGCTTCGAGAGGGAGTCGGCCAATATTAAGTGTGATGGGTTGCCGGATCTCAGTGTCAGAAGAGGCGAGCTTCGAGAGGGAGTCGGCCTCTTAATTCTCCGCCCTTGGGATCTTGATAATCTGGCAACTTTGGAAACTTAAAACGAGCTTTTGCTCTATTTCCTTGTATTTGACCATGTTCCCTTCCCGCGCCTCGAATTCTTCTGTCAGATGTCCCACCACGAGCTGGGAATCGATATTCGCCTTCAAATTTTGCACCCCCAGGCCCCGGGCCAGCTGCAGACCAGCAATCATCGCCTCGTATTTGGACTCATTGTTGGTTACTTTGAAGCCAAACCTCAGGACGGTTGACATGTTCCAGTCGGACAGTGAACGGATGACCAGCCCCGCTCCTTAGCTGTCGCTGGTCGACCACCTGTCGGTATGTAGAACCCACTGGGCAGGGGGGCTCGTCCCTTCTTCAGAATGACCCTCATCTGCATTTAGTTCATGGCCAGTAATGGTTAGTTCAGTAATGAAGTCCCCGAGTACCTGGGCCTTGATGGCTATTCGAGGTTCATAGCTAATATCGTATTCCCCGAGCTCGATCACCCATCTGGTTAGTCTACCTGATATGTCGGGCCGGTGGAGCACCTGGCGGAGTGGTTGGTCGGTTAATACCTTCACCTTGTGAGATTGGAAGTAGGGACGGAGCCGTCGAGCAGCGACTACCAGGGCGTATGCCAACTTCTCCAAGGGGAGATATCTTGACTCCGTGTTTGTGAGAACCTTGCTTGCATAATAAACTGGCTTTTGGGACCTGTCTTCTTCCTTTACTAGCACCGCACTAACCACCGCCTCCGTGACCGACAAATACATGTAGAGCTCTTCATCGGGCTGTGGCTTGGCTAGGAGTGTCGGTGACTGAGCGTACTCCTTCAGTTGCTACAATGACCTTTCACACTCATCGGTCCATTCGAGTTTTGGTGCTTTCCTGAGTGCCCCGAAGAACGGAAGGTTCTTTTCCCCCGATTTCGATGTGAACCTCCCTAGTGCCGTCAGTTGACCGTTGAGCCTCTATATTTCCTTGAGGTCCTTGACGATCGGGTTTCCATTATGGCCCTGATCTTCTCTGGGTTAGCCTCGATACCCCGCTGGGTCAGCATGAACACTAGGAATTTTCCCAACCGGACCCCGAACGCACATTTACATGGGTTGAGGCTCATCCCGTGCAACCGCAGAGCGGTGAAGGTTTCCTGGAGATCAACGGCGTGCTGTTCAGCCTTGGAGCTTTTTACTAAGATGTCGTCGACGTACGCCTCGACGTTCCGGCCGATTTTGTCCTTGAAGACCTTGTTCACCAGCATTTGAAAAGTGGCACAGCGTTTTTCAATCCGAAGGGCATCACCTTGTAGCAGTAAGTTCCTCTGTCAGTAATAAAGGATGTTTTTTCCTCATCAGCTTGGGCCATCTTGATTTGATTGTACCCGGAGAAAGCGTCCAGGAAACTGAGCATTTCATAACCCGATGTGGAGTCAACCATATTATCTATGTGAGACAGGGGGTAGCAATCTTTAGGACAGACTTTAGTTAAATCAGTAAAATCGACACACATACGCCACTTCCCAGTGGGCTTTTTGACCAATACAACGTTTGACAACCATTCTGGGTAGTGGACTTCCCTGACAAAATCTGCCTTCACCAGCTTGTCGACCTCCTCCTCAGCGGCTTTCAGGCAATCAGGCTAGAAGGCTCGATGATGTCCCGCGGGACCCCAGGCATCTCTTCGGTCATCCAGGCGAACACATCAGAGTTGTTTTTCAGCAACGCCATGATCTCTCCTCTCTGCCCGATACTCAACTCCGTGCCTAGCTGGACGGTCCGCTCAGTTTGGGTCTCCCATAGTGGCAGCGGCGTCAACTCTTCAACTGGCGTGGGCCTGCACATCTCCCTCTCTTCATCCAGTTGTTGCAGGTCCCCAATGACTAGCGCTTCGGCCCTCCTTGCGCCTCCTTCCCCCAGGTCCCTGAGCATGACAGTTGGGTGTGGGGAACTTCATCATCATGTGGTAAGTGGACGAAACCGCTCCCATGTAATTGAGTGTTGGCCTTCCTATGATCACATTGTAGCTCGACGGGCAGTGAACTATAAGGAAGTTGACAAGGGTAGTAGCCGTCTGGGGAGGGGTCTCCAGGAGAAGTGGGAGGAAGATCAGACCGTCACGCTGGAGGGGACTTCCATTAAAACCAATTAATGGGGACTTCACTGGCCTCAGGTTCTCCACGAGGATCTCCATATGATCAAGGCATTGGAGAAGATGATGTCTATCGAGCTTCCCGTGTCGACCAGCACCCTGTCAACAGTAAAGATCCCATTTTGGGATGTAATAACCAGGGCATCATCGTGAGGGTGAGTTACCCCTTTGAGATCTTCCTCGGAAAAACATATGTTGGAGGACAGCCAGGGCCTTTTCGCTTTTGCCGCATTCTGCACAGCCCCCACTATGAGGATATAACTCTTCCTAGAAGACAAACTTTCGCCCTAGAAGACAAACTTTCGCCTACGCACCCAGGCCCCCCAGATATCATCATGATGTGTGGGTCATTAAGTACAACAGGTGCGGGTGGGTCCGCTGAGGTGCCCTCCGCGGTCAGGTCTTTCTTCAGGTAGTGGGAGAGCTTGCCTTCTCGGATGAGGTCTTCGATGGCATCCTTCAGGTGGACATCATCAATCGAGTGTCCCTTGTCCTGATGGAATTTACAGAACTTCTTGCTCTTCTTCCTCTTCAGGTTCTCCCTCATTGGGGAAGGCTGCTTCAGAATCTTCTGGTCCTGTATCTGCAACAGAATGTTTTCAAGTGAGGTGTTGAGAATGGCATAGTTGTGGTACCTCGCCATCCGGTCTAGATCTCTGGGTGGCCGATATGCGGGCCTCCTCTCATCGGGCTGGTACTGCGTTCTCCGGTCCCGTCCGTCGCCTCTTCGGGATCGGTCTTCCTTCGGCTCAGTCTGCCGGTATCCCTGTTGCTGTGATACTATTCCTGGGACGAGCTCCATCCTCATCCGGTCCTCCTTATCCCACCTAGCTTTTATCTCATCGGAAGCGATCTGCTTCTCAGCACGAGCGAGGAATTCTTCCAAGTTGGCAGGGACATCACGAGTGACACTCTCCTTAAACGGGCCTTCCTTCAGACCCCTTATCACGGCCCCAAAGACCATGTACGAATCAAGGCCCTCCATGCCCGTGATCTCTTCGTTGAAGCGCCCAATGTAACTCCGTAAGTTCTCCATGGGCCTTTGCATGAACCTGAAGAGCGCAAGAGGATCCTTCTTTAGCTTCCGCATGTTCGCAAACCTGGTCAGGAAGAGGTTGGTCAATTGCTTAAAGCTGGAGACGGTCCCGACTGATAGACTAGAGAACCATTCGGACGCCACACCTCTAAGTGTTTGAGGAAAAGCTCTGCACATAACCACTTCGGTGGTCCGATTCATCATCATCTCAGCAGAATACCTCTCTATGTGCTCCTGTGGGTCTGTGGAACCATCATAGTATCGGATATTTGGGGGCCTAAACTGCTTAGGAAATGGGGCCTCCCAGATCGCCCGTATGAAAGGGGAGTTGAGCTCCGGTACCAGCTGCAAGACTCTATCTCTCTCCGTCATGTGGGGCGGGGAGCGGTCATATTGGGAGTGCCTCCTTGATGAGCGATGTCGAGGCGAGTAACGTCCAGGTGATCTGTTCCGAGGTATACTGGGTGCGCTGGAGAGCGGGATAGGGTCCGGCGGTGCCTCCTCCGTAACCGTGGGGGGGGGGGGGGGGTATGGCATCGAGGGGACAGCGAGGTCCTCCTCTCTTCTTCGTTTCTTCCTCCGGACCGACGGCCCCGCCTCTGGTGTGGGCAAGATGAGCCGAGCTCCCCGCTGAGGACTCTACTGTGTGGGCCCTTGCTGGGGGGTGTGGTCGTCTCCTGGGGGAGAGGGTCCTGGGCCGCCCTCTCTGTTCGTTCAGTGGTCTCGCGTCATGCGGGACCGTTGTTTGCGAGACATGGCGCTCTACATTCCGCAATGCATGCCTGAGCTCCGCGATCTCTTGCACCATCGCCTGGAAACGCTCATCGGATGGGCCCGTGCCTGTGGGGGGTACCTCCTCTCTCTCTTGGGCTCTAGGAGCTCCTGCAACGAGGGGGTTGCCGGAGGGAGGGGTGTTTGCCGCCTGTGGCTCAGTCGATGCTCCTCTTCGAGACTCGTGGCCTTGTATCCTCTTCGACTTTCTCAAGGTTGCCATGGCTTCTCGTTCAGGGTCCCCACGGACGACGTCAAACTGTTAACATTGAAATCGGCTTGCCTCGGGATTGAGAACCAATCTCCAACCAACGGTTGAATTTGTTTGAGATTGGGACCCTCGAACAGTGCGAAGAAGACAAAGACCAAACAATTAATCACAGAAGGAGACAAGTTTAACGTGGAAAAACCCCTAACAATGGGGAAAAAACCACGGGGAAAGGAGATACACTATCATTCAATGTTTACAGATGCTCTTTGGAGCATTTAAGAAAGGATGAGTACATTACTTCAGGAGGGGGTGGGGGCGATGAACCATATTCTGCTTCTTCTTCTGGGTGGCAGCGCTCCTTTCCACGAATTTTTTAGGGTTCTTGTTGTGCCCTCCTTTGTCTCACTGTAGTAGCCCCTTTATATAGGTGGGGATTCCTTGGGGCGTAAGCCATCACTCGAGGCACGTGCGTGTCAGCTGCGCGCTTAGTTAGCTGCCTCCCAAGTCTTCTGTGATCGTTCACGTGTAATGGGGGCATCCTCCGTGTAGCGGAACCGATGAGTCATTGAGAACCAATCAGATACATTGGACCGTTGAATCGTGGAATATTGGACCGTTGAGTCATGGCAGACCGGTCGGATGCGTTGAACAGGTGAGGTACGCCTGAGTCGCTTGCTGAACGGCTCAACGGGAGTGATACCGATGAGCTGTTTGACCCTGTGCTAGGCCGTCCTGTGGGAGTGTGTCACTTTAGTATCCTGAAGCTTGGCTGTTGTAGAGGAGCGTCACGTGTCTTTCCACTTTCAGCCCCATCAGATGGCCTACATTGGGTTGGATAATTCGACTAGACAACTGTTGGATGACGCAGCTGGCAGGTCATTGGAAAACAAATACCTGGAGGATGCCGAACAAATTTTTGAAGACATGCTAGTAACGAAGCCCATTGGTCTACAAGAGATAAGCAAGTTAAAAAGGTTGGGTCCGTGGATGAAGCCATAATTTCTGATCCAATTTTTGGTGAAAAGTTGGATATGTTGACAAGGAAAATTGAGCTATTAACAACCGGTAATAGCTCAAGATCGGCGACGGTGATGTATTGCAATACTTGTGGGGGAGGGCATGAAGCATCAAATTGTCCCATAGCAAGCACTGAAATGATTCCCATGGAGCAAGTACAATATATGGGGAATCCTCCAAGGCAACCGGATGGTCAATATCGACCATATGCTCCTATATGGACCCATCCGGCTTTGTCTTATGGAAATCCACAAGCGGGACAATACCCTCCTGGTTTCCAACACCCTCCAAAGCCTCAAGAGAAGAAGTTTAACTTGGAGCAGATGATCGTGAAGTATATGCAAAACAATGACACTACAATTCGGAATCTACAAGCCACAGTCCACAACTTAGAGAATCAAATTGGGCAAATGGAAAAATCTCTAGCCGAGAGACCCTAAGGTAGTTTGCCGGGCAACACGGAGGAGAACCCTCGAGGAGAGCAATGTAAGCCCATCACTTTGAGAAGTGGAAAAGAGGTGGAACTCCCGGTTCCAAATCCTCAAGTAAACACTCCCATAGAGATCGAGGATTCCGACCCTGTCGTCAACTCTAAAGAAGTGAAGAAGGGAAAGGAGAAACCCTTGGAGATATCTCCCGTACCTCCATGCCAACCTCAAGCCCCTTACCCGACGAGATTGAACAAAGACAAGGAGGATGCCCAATTGATGAAGTTCAAGGGTATGTTGAAGCAACCATACATCAATATGCCGTTGGTAGAGGTTCTAACCCAAATGCCTAAATATGCAAAATTCATGAAGGATCTCCTCTCCAACAAGAAGAAATTGGAAGATGTGGGTACGGTAACACTCAATGCCCAATGCTTGGCCGTTATCCAACAAGCTATGCCGAAGAAGTTGAAGGATCCGGGAAGCTTTGTGGTCCCGTGCATCCTAGGAGAAGGGGTCACAAAGAAGACATTGGCGAATTTTGGGGCAAGTATCAATGTGATGCCCTATAAATTGTACATGAAGCTCGGCCTCGAAGAGCCTAAGCCTACGGGGATGACACTACAGTTGGCCGACCGATCTGTGAGAAGGCGAAAGGAATAGCTGAAGATGTGCTTGTTCAGATCAACTTGTTTTCCTGGCCAATTTTGTGCTTTTAGACGTTGATTATGAGATCGACGTACCTATCATTCTTGGGCGACCTTTCCTCGCCACCGCTCAAGCTTTGGAGTATCATGCACAAGGTAAGCTTGCTTTAAGGGTGGGAGATCAAGAGGTCGTATTTCAATTACCCAATGCAATGTGGCATCAATGGCCCAAGATGACACCTCATATTGCATTGATGAGGTGGATGAACTCACTTCCGAGTGCATAGAATATTTGTTCATGGTGGATCCACTATACCCCTATTTGGGAGAACAAGAGGGACACTCGGAGGAAATGCAACGGAATTCCACTCCATCAAGGGTAGCAACAGTGAAGCTCAAGAAAAAGAAGCAAAAATTCATTTCACCTACAATATGCTGGAAGAAAGTGCAAGAAAAGGGGGTAAGCACGAAACCATCGGCTCAGAGTATTCCCAAAGGAAGCCCAGGTATGGAGAATAGCAATTGATCAATTTATACTAACTTGGGAATGTTTTTATTCGGACAATGATTTAAGGGAGGAGCCAATGAAAGCTTCAAGGTATTTGAACCCCCATGAAGTAAGGTGAAGGTACATCAAGCTAGTGACGTTAAACAAGCGCTTCTTGGGAGGCAACCCAAGTCCTAGAAATTTTCTTTAGTTACAATTTCTTTTGATTAGTTAGATTGCATGTGTTTGGAATAAATGAATGAGATGTTTCATGTCCGTTTTCATAGTACATTGTACCATCTTACTGGTTGTTAATCCATTCATTGCCCTAGATTCATAATTTTCATTAGGTAGTGAGGAGGATTCGAATGGTGTCTTGGATTGGCTGCATAAGCCAAACCGAGGCCCATACGAGGTGTCATACGGCCTATCATACGGCCGTATGGAACGGCCTATATACAGGGCCGTATGACCTGTCCAGTGCCATATATGGGCTGGTATACAGCCCATATACGGGCCCATATACAGCAGGGTTTGGGGCGTTATAAAGACGATTTCCCCATTTCTTTTTCAAACCCTAGCCGACACCACTCCCCTCCACGTCGATTCGAGTCCTCTCTTCGTCAACGCAACCTATACTCTTGATTTGGGCACTCATTCTCTCTAGGTATGATCTCTAATGCTTTGATTTGTCGATTTTATCCATCATCATCATGTTTAGAACCCTAGGGATTGAATGAATGCATGTTGAATGGATTTGAGATGATTATATGTCTTTTTGTGTCAAATTTCTATGTGAATGTGTTGATTTAAGGCATGTTTAGAGTTTAGGAATAGAAATGGAGATAAATAGCATGTAAAATGGGGTTGTATACTTCGTTGGGGGTCGGCACCGCTGCCCCCAGGCATATACGGGTTGTATAGCAACCCGTATGGCCCTCAAGTATACCCATATGGGCTGGTATACGGCCCGTATGTTACACGTATGGCTCCCAGGGGGGTCATACGGGCCGTATACCTGCCCGTATGGATACCCGTATAGGGCCCATCAAGGGCCGTAGTGCGCAAATTTTTGTTTGGTTAAACTCTTTAATACTCCCATTCGCACTAACACCCCCTTCAATTGTTTTGTAGACATGCCGAGGAAAGTAATAGCATCCAAGAGGTGAAGGACCGGGGAAGGCTCCTCCACCACACCGCAGTTTGAAGAGGAGCGCTTCTTCCAGCGCTACCAAAGGCTGGCCGCTAAGCCCTTTGGGCAAACGCGGTACATCCATTGGGGAGTGGCCACCGAGCTTGGGATCGTTGACCGAGTACAGAGCATGTTCGCGGTTGGTGGATGGGACAAGGTGTTCTCCATCAACCACGAGACCTTCCGCGAGGCCACTCTAGAGGTCCTGAGCACGTTTGAGGCCGACCGGAGTGCCATCCAGGAGCACTCCCTCACAGCGATCTCATTTCAGCTCTTCGGGGAGAAAAGGACCATGAGCTACATCCGCTTCTCGATGCTCATGGGATTCTACCATAGGGACGCCTTCCACACTCGCCTCCTCACTTCTTCCCCCAAGGACATCATCACACCCACGCGCTATTGGCTCCAGCTCGGGGGACGCTATGGGAACCAGAATGCATCCTGTATGAGTGATCCGGTCAACCGCTTCATCCACGCCCTAGTCAACCGCTCCATCGCGGGGCGAGATGATAGCACTGGAAAGGTCACCATCAGCGACCTTTTCATTCTCTACAGTATTTTCGAGCGGGTACCTATCCATTTAGGATACATACTCGTCGACTACTTGGTGCATCAGGGGATCCACACCCGGTTGAAGACCATCACTGCGGGGCCCTAGATTACCCGCCTCATTATTGGTATGGACCTCGAGGAGAAGACAGAGGGCATGGAGAGATTGCAGCTTATGACCGGCTTGGGGATGAGCACTTTGTGCCAAATGGGGCTCATCAAAGAATTGACCAGGCTCATAAAGGAGGGATCTTAGAAAGGAAGGGATAGGAGAAGTTGGAAACTCACTGCCTCTGGTTTTTTCTCTGTCAAATCATTGTATCAATTTTTTTATGGATGGTGGTGCCAGACCAGCATTGACAATGGGTTTCTGGAAACAATCAGCAACCAACAAAGTTAAGCTATTTGTCTGGCTTGCATTGTATAACAAGATCCCAACACTAGACATTTTGATGAAAAATGGTTGGATATCTGTGTGGTGAGGCAGAAGAAACAATAGAGCATCTTCTTATACATTTAAGTTATACTATAGCATTTCATCTAGCTCTTCCACTTGAGCACCATCTCCTATACGATACAAGATCTATGGAGGCACAACACCATTGTTAAGCAGTTGCCTATAAAAGAATCACACAAGAGGGGAAGCTTATCATTGGTCATTGCCTAGAATGTGTCAATATTTTCATGACAAACAATGAGTTTTCGCCACAGAATGGGGAACTGTATCCCTTTTCTTGTATTGGACGCAAGGATTATGTCACCTGTATATCCATTATGACATTCTATTTAAATAAATGAATGTGGGGATATCCACCTTATTAAAAATTAACAAATAAATAACCTTTATTTCAAATAGATACTTTTTCCATGATTTTCTGATAATATAACATTTAACTATCTTCAAACAACCTTGGCAATTAATAGAATACAATTTGGGATCTTTATACTTGCAAACATTGGTAGCAGAAATATAATTATAAATTAATTATATTTTAAAATATACATTTCTTTCTAAGTGACCAAAATTCAGATAAATAAATAAAAAATATATGATTATAAAAATGTATATAAAATAGGTTTAGAGTATACATGTAAAAATGTATAAATTACATTAATTTCTTTCATCTTATTTTTCAATCTTATAAGAAAATTTGTGAGGGTATAAATGTAATTTCAAGTTTTTCCTCTTGGTATAGAACCAAACCATATGTAAATATTCTTCCATGATATATTTTCAATTCTATATAAATCAAAGCAATGGCAGTCAGTTCACCTATAAGTTGCATTACAATTACAACATGATTTTTCAATTTGACTAGCCTTCTACTTCTCCCTATCATGGACATGCCAAAGCCTTTTTCTGCAATTCATATTCATTGTTTCAGACAGTCCATTGCTGCATATACACGGTCGAAACATTCAGCTGTTCAAATTCCGAAGGAATGTCCACGGTCCGGTTACAGTCCCGATTATGTTAAAGTATAATGCAGATTTATAATCAGAAAATTTTTGGTCTTCTGGTACTTATGATGACAATTATTACCTGTCTTCGAACACATTCCGTATTAAACTTCACTGAATTTTGGCAACTTCACAAATGCTTTTCACTGAAATGTCAAGATCAATGATTGCGTATAATGCTAGGCTCTCATTAATCTCCCTTAAGAAAAAGCTGGAGACATCAAAATTAACATATAATATGGTAGTACACAACATTCATTAATTACTGCAAACAAAGTTGAATACTACATGACGAACGGTTCGTTAACAGCTGCAGTCTTAAAATTCAAGATAAAGATTCAGACACCACCATTATCCGTAGATAAGTAATCTCACAGATTATTAGTACATGTCCATAGAAAACACTACTACATTCTTAGATTCTAAAACACCTCCAGATCTGATTACATTAGCACAACTCGATCATAGTAGTACTTAAGCGATGGAGTCTGTTGCAAAAGCAATAACTACCCTTGAATTGTGGATAAGATCATGATAGTAAATCCAAGAAAATATAAGAGTGTACTCAATAAATAACTAATGAAGTAAATACAATATATATTCCACAATATCTTCAATATGCAAAACAGAAATAAAAGATGGAACTAATAAAACATATAGTTGAAGAATATTACATGTCTACGCAAGATTATTTGGAAAATAGAAGAGAGTGAAATTCCTTGAGACAAAATCAGAGCTAATCATTTTGAAAAAAATAAGACCACAGGATGAACTCTATTTAGGCCAAATTGAACATTTAATCAATTTGAACTTCTGAAACATTCAGCAATTTTTTTATCCTCTTTTTATAGATACTGCTGCTAATAACTAAATGGACAAGATTGAACTTTTAACTAAATTTGACTTCTTCAATAGTCAACTCCCTTTTTTTATCTTCTTTATAGATACTGCCATTAAAAACCAACAGACAAGATTGAACTTATAATCAATTTGGCCTCAACATTCACCACCTTTTTAGTTTTTATATCCACTTTATAAATGGACAAGATTGAACTTTTAATAAATTTGAATTTCTTCAATATTCACCTTTATGTTATCCTCTTTATTGGGTGCATGGAAAACTATCTCAGTCGAAAAGATGTGCCTATGCATGTACTCTTGCTGCAGTAAAAGTCATTGTAATTTGCCAAGGCTGACCTTAGATATTGCTACTAAAAACATATGAACAAGTGTGAACTTGTAATCAATTTAAACTCTAGGATAAAGTAATAACAGTCCAAACTTGGAACTTGCAAACTTGTCTACTTTTCATGAAGCCAAACAAATTGGTTGTACTCATGATGGCCCAAGTCCGGATATCTTCTACATTGCATAAATCTGAGATCTACTGATATTTTTAGGTATGAACCATCTCTTTTTCAAGATTAGCCAATCCCAGCAACCGCTAACAGGCATTGCTTACAACAGTTCAGATTAGACTATGATATCCATCAGGAAATTTTTGAGGTCATTTTGTTCATGTGGTAGCACCAAACTTTTACTAGCTTTTAGCCACATAATAAGATAAAAAAGGTGTTTCAGAATTGAGCCACAAGGCATAAACTGTCTCTATCATCATAGTTTGCAAACAATTTCCATGAGAACGCCATTACTTGGGTGTGAGTACGTGGACAGATACCATCAATGTGAAATCTAGAAGACAACTTTTGAAGACTCTACTTTTAGGAGATCATGAGATATATATGGATGAGTTTTACCAAGATGGTCCCTAGAAATCCTGTTTGGGTAAATTCTTCCTACTATAAGAAGGAGGAAAGTCAGTGAGTTTGTGTTTTTTGAAAGGAAAATACCTCACCTTCAAACCATAAATAGAGGTCTTCTCCACCTACTTAAAGCATTGACTAGCCAATGGGCATTAAACCTGTACATTTTCTTATTGAGAAGTTGTCAAGTAAAAACATTTCACTCAAAAAAAAAAACCCATTTCAAACAGTCCAGGACACAAGTATATCAACAAGCCTACTAAACACAAGCAACAAAATTCCTCAAAAATTATAAGCTGACCAAAAAACATTGCTAATGATTCAATATTTATCAACATCAAGGTTAGGGAAAATTACAAGAACCAACTCAATTAGTATTCAAACCACAGAAACAAATACAAACTTGAATGCAAGTTAAAAGAAGGGGAATAGCCAAGTAGTGAACCACATTATTCCAAGCTTATGACCAATAACACAGGAAATCTAAATAGAGTGATAAAGGGCATAATTGAATAGGAAATAGGAACAGAACAAAATTGATCAAAGATATAAAATTCATCTTCTAATTCACAGACAAACAAACTCTATAATGCACATAAACTTCAAAATGTAGGCTCTTTGCCGATATCAAAGAACATTAGTTCAATAAACAAAATAAGTTGAAAAAGAAAAGGAATATTGTCATTCAGGAATTACCACAAATGGTTGCTAAATGCCCCTCATGTCAAGAAATTATGAACTAACTACACAAAAACTAATATTAAGAACAAGGTTGATCCTATCATATCCTGATTCATCAAAAATTGCACAAAACTGGAATCAACAGGACACTTGTGGAACATTTGACAACCCAACAGCTTATTCTAGGCCATTTGATTTGTTTGACAAGAGATTCAAAGTAGGATGTGCTATTATCACGTCTTTATATCCCAAATGAGGGATATTTGTTATTATCATGGTTTTTTCTTGAGATTCAGTTGAATACTACATTTCATTCAATTCAGTAGAGTGAAAGTACAAACCAAGGTAAACTACCAATCTTATTTTGTGGACAGACAAGCCAAAGAATCAAAAAAGACCACCAATACATGTCTGAGACACTAGTCAATGTGCTAATCGGAGGAAGCCTCCCAGCAATCCTCCCAGAGCATTATCTAGGAATGCAAGAATAGAACCTAACTTGTCCTCAAAGCACAAGCTGATTTATGGTGGTTGTTTATAGTGACTAAGTTTGACAGAAGCCATCTCTTGCATTTCTAGGCAAATAAATTAGTAATGACTCTTCTTTAGAAATCTTGATTTCCTAGGAATGTTTTTGCTGAAAATTCTTTTGGTATCATCAAAACTCCACTTAGAAATCACTTTATCAGGAATTCAAAAAACAGAAATAAAAATATTCAGAACGAAGAAAATATTAAATTTACAAATGGAGAAAGGCCATTACCTGATGGCAAAATTCCTTCAAGCGTAGGTTCAACCAGTACTCTACAATATCCAGTCGCATCTTCATAAAGAAAATACGATTTTCAGGGCACTTCAACGCATCGACCGCAGCACACTCCTTACCACCGACACCCGACATGGACAATAACTTATCCATGCAAGCATCAAAAGAGAACTGGTCTGTATCGTCGCGGAGTCGTTCCGTGATCTTGCTCCTACGATCAGTCATCATTACAAATTGATCAATCGTTTCCATATTTGCTTCAGAACTTTTCCTCTTTGAGACTCTGGGGCTTGGGTCCTGATCTTGTCTCCTCCTAGACCCGACCGAGTAAGAACCTTTCTTGCTTCTTTGCTGCGCTTGGACAATCTCCTTTTCAACCTCTTGTACAGCCTTCTCAGTCTCATCGGTGCTATCGGTGTTCTCCGCCACGTCAACATCAAGATTGCCTCCACGCACACCCCCACGTGTGTGGCTGGCATATTCCCCAGTTGCGGTGGAGGAAGACACAAGTTCGTGGATCTTCTGATACAATGGGAAATGCTTATCTCGGCAAACCTTGTACTCTTTATTGAGCTGCATTAAATTTTAAATGATAATTAGAATTCAGATATCACAAGAATGAATGCTAATGAAGCTCACCTTAATTATCTCCTCCCACACAGTCACACCACTAGGTGTTGGTTGGTGATTGTCATGATCCCACAACCATCCACTCTTTATAAATGATGATGAATATAGCTTGTACAACTTCTTCAAAGTCTTCCACCTACCCATCAACTGGAGCAATGTGACGTCGTTATTGGTATTCTTCTGGTACGCATTCCATATTCGGACCCATGCTTTTGGTCTAAAGGAACCCCCAAGCGTATAGTACTGCTTGCATTCCTTCAAGCACATGTCGACCAACGCTTCATCACTGGAAAGCGACCAATTATTTCTTCAAGGCATCCTCCGCACATCTTGCTAGGACTGCATTTTTGTGGGCTGCCCTCCAATCCTTGTCCGACTTCCATGTCCTCTTTCCATTGAAATGGGTTCCACATGATGCACTGGTTGGTAAAAATTCAAATAGATGAGAGCCAAGGAAACAATGAGAGCTAGCTCAAGAAATAGTATGAAAAGGCCACAAAGAAGAAGGTAATTAGAACTAGTATTCCAAAAAGAAACCAAACCAGTATATCAGAAGAAAAAAAAAGGCATGGGGTTTAGAATAATCCATAAAATTGATAATGAAATCAGAGAAGGCAGTAAAAAACCATTTATCAATGAGAAATCTTGGTATTTTTCAGACTAATTGAATGATCTTTTTTTTTTCAAAATATATCCATCCCAAGTTAACTCACAAGCGATGGTTGTTCAAAAGCATGAGCAACGGTACTCCTACGAGTATGGCTACAAACATACCTCGTCCTTGGCCTTGCCGATCGACGTCGTCCTTCCAGTCCACGGATCGGCAGCGGGGAGCAAGCTAGACCGCTGTGATTTGGGAGGTGGAGAAGAGTGGAGGCCGGTCTTCACGCAGATCAGTGAGGTGGAGAAGAGGGGGCTCCAGATGCGGCGCGGACGTGCATAGCGTGGGGCGATTCAAAAAAAGGGGAAAAAGATGAAGTTTTCTTTTTTACAGAAGAAGGAAGAAAATGAAGTTAGGTCACATGATAATGGTGGCAGTTATCATGTCCAACCCGCGTTTTATTATTTCACATCAAATAGTAAAGTTAGGTCAGCTCCATGTAAAAA
>CM048826.1:17559795-17584795 GCA_026586065.1 Dioscorea zingiberensis | reverse complement strand
AACTTATAATAAATGTCATTACTTTGGGGAATAGATATGGTTCCTTCCCAAGGGGTAGGGGGTTAACTTAGGGTGAATAACTCCGCGAGGTTCCTTTATAAATGGGTAGTGGGGTAAGATATCTGTGTTTTCAAGTTTGTATTGAGATATTATCTAATGGCTTCTCCTTTTCATTCTTCTTTCTATAGAGTGTTTGGTTTGAGGGGTTCTATTAGGTGGCTTAAAATTCCGTCGGTATTTCATGCAACTATGAACCAGGTGAATGGCGAAAGTGTTGTTTTGGAGGGACCTAGCGGGCACGTGTGGAGAGCAGCATTAATTCGAGATGAAGCACAGGGAGAAATTTTGTTTGGGGATGGGTGATTAGATTTCCTGGTAGATCACCGTGTGCAAGTAGGTGATCTGATGATTTTTACTTGCATGGGTGGGGTTTTCTTCAGGGTAACAATTTTTGGGAGGAATAAATGCCTGAAGGATTGGCCCTTTTTGCTTTTCCTTCTCACGAAGATCCGGATTCCACTGAAGATGAGAACGAAAGGACAGAAGATGAAGGGACTGATTCTGGAGAGTCGTCAGGTTAAGCATTTGTGTTCTTCGTTGTTTTGTTCTTCTTTTCTTTTATCAGCCATCGGTCTACTGTTGGCCATTGGCTCTGTAGTTTGTAATTATTTTCGTCGTTTTTTTAAAATAAATTTGGGGTTTGGAAACCTGTGTGTTGGTGCTCTTTCTTTTCTGAGATGACGATGTATTTTGAGGAACGTGTAATTGTTTCTAGCGTTTCGTAACGAGTTTCAATATTTATTATTTTGTAATCATTATTGAAATTCGTGAGGAAATGGTAGCGTGCTCGACTCCAAGTCTAAAAAGTTGTGTATAAGCAGAGTGGGCGAGCGTTTATTCCTAGTTGGGGCGGATACTATTTCACATTTAAGGCGAGGAGTGGTGCAGCGCGCGTGGGTCAATATGATGATAGGCGGCATGGTACCCTACTTCCTAGGCTGTCAGGCATTTGGTGTGCCGCCGTTTGAGGGAGAGATCGTGACCGTCCAAAGGAGGGTTATAGCTTTTGGCCCTGATAATCGTGACCGTCCATAACCCGATATGGGCGGTGTGATTCGATGTGACGTTCGGTGTGAACAGTCGCGATCTAATCACAGGGCGTGTTTTTGGAGGGTTCGATTTGGCCTTCTCCCTGTGATCTAACGGTTAGGATCTTCTTTATCGGTTTTATGAATGAGGATTAAGGGTTTTCTTTTCTTTGTATCATCTTCGTGCGACTCCTCTCTCTTTTGTTCGTTGTTCTCTCTTCTTTTTCTCCGGCGATTTTCCGGTTGGCGTCCTTTGTTTGACGTTTTCTGTTAAGGTAATGGAAACTAATTCCTTGGACTCTAGGGTTCCCACACCTTCCGATTCTTCTCATGACTCTTCTGCTACACATTCACTACAGTCCCCTCGTTCACTGTCTCCTTCTAATTCTACTGCTTCTATTCCTATTCCAGTGCAAGGTGGGGCTGGGGGTCCATTGGTCCAGGGTTTAAGGGTTCATCCAGCCTCTTCTAGGGTAGAGGGTGGGGGGTCTGAAACTTTTTTAAGTATTTTAAATCAGCAAGGGGTAGATTAACTGGTAGATCTTTTTCAAATGAATCTCTCCCTTTTTTCAGTTAGGGTACCTTGTTCTGTGGAACGGGCTAATTCACCTAAGGAGGGTGAGATAGCTATCTATCAAGACACTTTTGCTGGGTGATCTCAGGCTTCCTTTTTCTGATTTTGTTAAGGGAATTTTAGAGTATTATCAGTTATGCCTTTCGCAGTTGACTCCAAATTCATGGAGATTGTTGAGTGGGTTTGTTATCGTTCTCAACAACTATGATGTAAAACCGACCGTTCGCTAGTTTCGTCTTTTGTTTAATTTGTATATTGAGACGGACACTGACTGGTATTATTTTTCGGCGTGTTCTAAGAAGAAATTTCTGGGCAAAGTCCCTTCTTCCATCAAGCGATGGAAAAGTAAGTTCTTTTTTGTAAGTAGTAAGTCCGAGTGGGACGTCCATACTAAATGGGAAGTTCATCGGACGGACAATATTTGTGAGGAAGGGATGACACCTGACAAGAAATCTATATTTGAAAGTTTTAAAGGGATTTCCGGGGTTTCTGTGGATACTTAATTGACGAAGGAAATCCTTCTGAGGTATCGTTTGTTTGTAGCTGCTGGTAGGGCTTTTTTGTACTTTTATTCTGTAAATTTTGAGCTTTTGATGATGATGGATTTAATTATGTTTTTGTAGGTGAATCGATGGGTAATTTGGATCTTGCGAAGGGTATTCTAGAGGATTTCAAAGGCAAGACTGAAGCTCCTTTGCCGCGAGGACGGAAGAAGAAAGAAGATACTTCGGGGAAAGAAAAAAGGGGGGAAAGTACCTCTAGGGAGGAAAGGAAAAAGAGGAAGAAGGAGAGGAGGAAGGATGATGGTCCTTCCGAGGCAAAGAAAGCTAGGAATGATCCTATCGTGGGTCTTTCCAAGAAGGGCGAGGGAAAGATGAAAGACAAGTCTGGGGATAAATAGGGTCAGAAAATTATGGAAGATCGGGTGAGTTCGCCCGATCAAGAAGTTATTCCTGACCTCCCGGTTTTGGGTCCTTCTGTTCCTGGGGATCCTCGTTCTCCTGATCTTCCAGTTTTGGTCCCTTTTATTTCTAGATTGGTAAAATCTTGATTTCTAAGTCTATTAAAACCGGAAAAATTTACGATCGAAATAGTTTTAAAATAACTCGGAGTTTCTTCCTATATTTTTTGTAGGGAGATGTGGTAGGAGCGGAATTGCAAGATAAGCTTAGACATGACAATTTGTCTCTTAAAAGGGGACCATAAACTATTGAAAAGGGGTCGTCTTCAGATGATTTTCCTTTTTGGGATCAAATGTCTGTGGGAGATGTTTTAGAGGCCCTATGGCCGGAAAGAGTTTCTAAACTGCTTCAAGCTGGAAAAGAGGATGTTGCTATTCAACTTCTTCGTTCTGCTATGATGGTAAGAATTTTTCCTTACGTTTTTGCTCATCATTTTTTTTTATTTTTTTTATTTGGTAATTTAGTTTCTTTTTATTTGTTTTAGACTGCCCATTGGGCGGATCGTGCTGGTCGTCTTTTTCGGGAGGAGATTACTCGAAAGCTCCCGTTCGAAGATGATCGAGGAGAGTGAGGCGGATATTTCCTGTCTAAAAGCTAGGGTTGCTGTTCTAGAAGAGGAGAAAGACAAGGCCCTCAAAGTAACTAGTTTAGTTACTTAAGAGAAAAATGATCATCTTATAAAGTTGGTTTTTGTGGAGGCAGAGAAAGATGATCTGTCAGAGAAGTTCTCTTACCTCAAAGGATCCTTCGAGGTCACAAGCGGTATGAAAGAATTTCCGCGACCTTAATCGCGAGTTTTGAAGGGAGAGCTTGAAATTGTCAAGGGAGAAAGAGATGGTTTTAAGAGGGACTTAGCTACAGAAAAAGAAGCTCTAGAAGTAGCCCGGCAGGAGGTGGAAGATTTTGAGAGTCAAGTTGATGAGCTGCAAAGGGAAATAACGTGGTTGAAGGAGGAGAGGAAGGATGCAGCGACGCAAATTTATTCTATCGTTCAGATTATTGGTCGTCATACTTCTCCTAGGACAGCTCTATCTATGGGACTTCCTTCCGTTTTGATGGCTTATGTAAAGATAAGGGATAATCTTCCGAGTGAAAAGTCCCAGACTGAAGTGTCAAATCTTCCTAGTAAAGAAGTTCAACCTGAAGCTTCAAATCTTCCTCCAAGTGATGTAAGAAGGAACGAAGATTGTCTTCCCAATGAAGATGATGCGAATGTTAACGCAGGGGCGGAGGATATTGGAGCGGGGGCTTCTAACGTGTCATAGAATATTTCATTTTATAGTTGGTTTTTTGTCTTATAGATTGTGTCTTGGTCTTGTCTTTGTACTTTTACTTTGTTTTTGCTATGTAATGTGACTTCAAGTTTAACTGCAATGAGAAAGTCGAACCTTTTTCTTAAGGACGATTTATTTTCCGGGTCTTAGTCATAATAACTATTCGATAATCCCCCTTGATGCGTTTTTTGTCTTGTGCTATGGTTGACTGTAGTTTGTCTTGGCTCAGTGGGGGGGACTTTCATTCGGGGTTTTTTGGCTCGGCCCAGTAGCAGGACTTTTAGTCGAGATTTTTGTCTTGGCTTTGTATATGATGAGATTTTTACCTCATCTTTGATCTTTAAGATGAGATTGTTTTCCTCATCTTTGATTTTTAAGATGAGATTTTTGCCTCATCTTTGATTGTTAAGATGAGATTTTTGCCTCATCTTTCATTTCTTTTGGAGATTTCAGGCTGAGATTTTTGAGTGAAGGAACTTTCTTTATGAAGCTTATAATTTTTCTACAGTGCTTATTGATAGTAGCGACGTAAGTGCTCGGTATGGTATGGGCGCTTGAGAATCTTTCCATCCATGTTGGTGAGCCAGTAGGTGCCTGTCTGAACGATTTTCCTCACAATATATGGACCTTCCCAGTTTGGGGTTAGTTTTCCCGTTCGGCTTTTGTTGCCCTCGAACTCATTCTCTCTTAGGAGATCTCCGATCTGGAAATAAACTTTCTTCACCTTGGAGTCGTAAAATCTTTTCACTTTTTGGCGATATGCCGCCGCTTTGGTTTCGGCGGTCTCTCTTCTTTCTTCGAGTAGGTCGAGTTATGCCTTCATTGGTGGTGAACGAGAAACTGTGTCTGTAAGGTGGGAACTCCTATTTCTGCTAGGATAATTGCTTCAGTGCCATAAGTGAGGGCAAAAGGGGTTTCCCCTGTTGGAGTTCTTGTAGTTGTTCAGTAGGCCTAGAGAGCACTCAGAATTTCTTCCACCCAATTCGTTTTATCCCTTAGCACTCGTGTTTTGAGAGTTTGTAATAGGGTGCGATTTGTCACCTCTACTTGGCCGTTGGCTTGGGGGTGTGTTACTGAAGTGAGTCTTGATTCAATCCCGAGCTCGGAACATAAGGTTTTGAAAGCTCTGTAGTCAAATTGTCGTCCATTGTAGGTGATGAAGGCTACTGGGATCCCAAATCGACACACTACTGTCCCCCATAGGAATCCTTGGCATGCTTTTTCCATTATTTTGGCCAAAGGTTCAGCTTCTACCCATTTGGTGAAGTAGTCGATGGCGACGATCAGGAATTTCATTTGCCGAGTCGATGTAGGAAATGGTCCTAAGAGGTCAACTCCCCAAACCGCGAATGGTCTCAGGCTTATGATTGGGGTGAGGGGGGTTGGTGGTCGCCTTTGGATTTTGGAGTGTCGTTGGCAGGCATCGTATTTCCGAACAAATTCCACTGCTTCTTGAGCTAAAGTTGGCCAATAATGAATTTCTCGAAGGACATAATTGGCTTCTGTCAGTCATAAGCATCTTAGAAGAGGTTGTGTATATGACCGTTTGTATAGATGTTCGAGAATTATGCTGTAACGGGTAGATTTGTTGGAAATGCGACGAGCTTCTTTTTTGTTAGGCGGGGGCGGGTCCACCTTGTAGATAATTCTTGATGGGATCATTCCAGCATGGTTCTTCTTCCAAGTTTTGTACTTCTTCTTCCAATTCTTCGATAGTTTTTGTCTGGAGGTATTGGAGGTTGAAAGAATGTTCTGCATCGTTACTGAGTAAGTTGCTTTCTTGGGGAGAGCATCGGCTTCTTCATTTTGGATTCGGGGAATTTTCTTGATTTGAAAACGGGCAAAGTATGGGATTATTTTCTTCACCACTGCTTGATATTTGATCATATTTTCTTCTTTAGCTTCAAAGCTTCCTGTAGTATGGCTGACAACCAGTTGTGAGTCAGAATAAGTGCTTAAGTCTTGTATGCCAAGTCCTCGGGCTAAGCGTAGTCCTACAATGAGAGCTTCGTACTCGGCCTCATTGTTGGTTGCTTTGAATCGGAATTTAAGAACAGTAGAGGTCTTCCATTTCGAGGGGGAATATAGGACAAAACCTACTCCTGCTTTTTCATCGGTTGTCGACCCATCTACATGTAGGGTCCATGGGATGGATTAGGAGTCTTCTTCTTCCGGATTTTCTGATGGTGGCCGATTTTCGCCTGCAGGAGTAGTTGGTTCCACAATGAAATCTTCCAATACTTGGGCCTTGATTGCAGTCTGTGGTTTATAAGTAAGATCGAATTCTCCCAGCTCTACTACTCATTTCGCCAGTCTTCCAGAATTTTCTGGTTTGTGAAGGACTTGTTTCAAGGGTTGGTCGGTTAAGATTGTGACTTTGTGAGATTGGAAGTAGGGTCTCAATCGTCGTGCCGAGGTGACCAGGGCGAAGGCTAATTTCTCGAGAGGGAGATATCTTTACTCGGCATCACTAAGGATCTTACTTGTGTAGTAGATGGGTCTCTTAATCCCTTCTTCTTCTTTCAAAAGAACCGCACTGACTGCTCTGGTGGTAGCGGCTAGGCACATAAAGAGTTCTTTTCCGGTTTTTGCCTTGGCCAGTAACAAGGGTGATTTGAGATAATCCTTGAGTTCTTAGAAGGCTTTTTCACATTCTTCAGTCTAATCCATTTTTGGCGCTTTTCGTAGTGCTTGGAAGAGTTTAAGGTTCTTTTCCCCGGCTTTTGAGATGAAGAGTCCAAGTGCTGCTAGGTGTCCATTTAGTCGTTGTATGTCTTTGAGGTTCTTGGGTCACTTCATTTCAAGAATAGCTTTGATTTTTCCAGGATTTGCTTCTATGCCACGCTGAGTCAGTATGAAGCCTAAGAATTTTCCGGAGCGGACGCCGAACGCACACTTATTGGGATTCAGGCGCATGTCATGAATTCGAAGGGATTGGAAGGCTTCCAATAAGTCAGTCAGGTGGTCTTCTGTCTTCTGGCTTTTTACAAGAATATCATCCACGTAGGCTTCTACGTTCCTTCCAATCTGTTCTTTGAATACTTTGCATACAAGTCTCTGAAAAGTGGCCCCAGTATTCTTTAAACCAAACGGCATTACCTTATAGCAGTAGGTTCCTTTGTTGGTGATGAAGGATGTTTTTTCTTCGTCAGTTTTGGCCATTCAGATTTGATTGTAGCCTGAAAAGTCATCCAAAAAGTTTAACATTTCGTGTCCTGCCGAAGAGTCAACCCGATCATCAATTGAAGGTAAAGGAAAAGAGTCCTTTGGGCAGGCTTTGTTTAGGTCTATAAAGTTGATGCACATCCTCCACTTTCCGGTGGTTTTTTTTTACTAAGACTACGTTAGCCAGCCAATCGGGATAATCCACTTCCCTAATGAATCCTGCCTTCATGAGAGTGGCCACTTCTTCTTCTGTTGCCTTTTGTCTTTCCGGGGCAAAATTTCTTCTTTTTTGTTTTACCGGTTTGAAAGACGAGTCTATGATGAGACGGTGTTCGATGATGTCTCGCTTTACTCCTGGCATATCTTCTGAAGACCAGGCACAGAGGTCGGAATTTCTTTGTAATATTGTCATGATATTTCTTTGTTGTGTGATTGTTAGGTCTGCGCCAATCTGAACCGTTTGATCTGGCCTTGTTTCATCCAACGGGAGTGTGAGCAACTCTTCCACTGGGGTTGGTCGGAGTTCTTCATCTCTGTGTTGTCCCTTGACCCCATTAACCAGCATCGCCTCTGAGGTTTTTGTCACTTTGATCTTTGCCTTTCAGTGTAGAGGCATAACATTTGCGGGCTAAGGGCTGATCTCCCCTTACTTCTCCATTGCCATTTTCGGTCGAAAATTTTAGTATAAGGTGGTAGGTAGAAATCACCGCTTTCAAATTGTTGAGGGTTGGTCTGCCAAGGATGACGTTGTAGCTAGATGCGCAGCGAACGACCAGGAAGTTTGTCATTACTGTGGATGACCTAGGTGAATTTCCAACGGTGACTGGGAGGGATATTATTCCTTCAGGTTGGATCACTCCTCCTCGCTCTTCAAGTATTTCTTTTATGAAGGGAGAAATTACATGAGGGGCGTACCTTTTTGGTTCTTGATTCCTACGGGACGGAGCCTGTCGTTGTGTTCTTCGGTCAGAAGACGGACTGTATCCTTGAGTTCTTGGTGGGGTTTGGTTCCGGAGTCGAATTGAGGGAGGTTCTGAGTTGGCGGAGAAGAGGGTCCTTTCTCTGTGTTCTCTTCCCGGTCTGGTTTCTCTACGGGTGTGAGCAGTGGAACGTCCCCTGCTTTCGGAATTTGCCGGAAGGACGGTTGGGGCGACCAAAGGGGTTTGAACTGGGGGAGGTGGAGCTAGAGGTGGGGGATGGTTCATATTTTGAATAACTTGAGTTAGATGCTCCAACTGTCGCTCCATACTTCGGTAATGGTCTTGGATGACCTCGCCTTGAGGCAAAACTGGCAGGTTTTCTATATTTTCACTCGGACTTCTCCTGGTGTAGCGGTCGCATTACTGAGTACTCCTTGTTCCTAAATACGCTTGGATTTTCTTATAGTCGCCATTTGGCTTTTTGTAAGGGTCCGCACGGACGGCGCCAGACTGTTGAAGCTAGAAAGTAGATCTGCCTTGTGATCTGGTCCAGACTTCCGTCAACGGTTGAGATTTATTTTTGGTGAGGACGCTTACTTTGATTCTGGTGATCTGGTATAGAACTTTAATTCTGGTGATCTGGTGTAGAACCTGAAAGGGAGAGTGGAAATGATCGGAATTGGGCCTTTTTGCCCGGATTTAACTTCGACGGTCAAGTTAGTGGATGAGGAGTGGCTGAAGTGCTGTGATGGAAAGAGTAAAAAAGTGTTCCCCTTTTTCTACCCAATTCCTCCTCTTTTTATAAAGTTCTCTAGAAATTCTTTAGTTTGGTTTCTTATTATTAAAATTGAGGCGGTTGAAAATATCTGCCTGTGTAGGTGGACTGTGTCAGGGCAAATGGATATTCTTGTCTTTAAATGCTTTTCCCATTGACTTTCAAAGCGTTTTATGACGTTTTGTCGTTTTGGTCGGATTTATTCTGACAGGAGATATTTTCTGTACTTTTACTGTGATTTTGGTCTGTTTTGTCAGAAGAAATGTGCATGTTTCGTTCTCTTCTTTGATCAGGGGGGAAGTTTTTTGGGGAAGCGGGGTGGAAGGTCGGAATTGTTCTGCCAGGTGTTTGGCTTAGAATAATGCTAAGTGGCTGGAGGGGATGGTGCCATGTGTCGCGCGGGATTAATGACCCGTATTTTGCTAGATATCTCCATATCAATATACATATTATATCTTTTAATTTAATTAATTCATTCAATTACAATACTTATCTTTAAAATCCAATAATTTAACTTATCCTCTATAATATCTCCCCCACTAAAATTCGAATAACTTATTTTATATTATCTTTCTACTTTATGTCACGTCGCCCTTTTAATTAATATTATCTTTCCAATGATCCACCGACCTAGATATGAAAATTCCGGGTCAATGATCCTAATGTCACGGACGCACTGTAATATCACGGGGTCTGTCTCTCGTCAGACCAGATCCGCGAATATCGGCTTTTGACTCGCCTGATCTACTTTATCGAAACTCTAACATTTGTCTGGTTCCCCTACTTAATTATTCTTGGTTAATTAACACTTACAAAATCTCCCAATTAATTAACCGAGGTTATCTTAACCATCCACCTCCAACTATTCCAAGTGTGTGTAGTCTAGCCCAATAAGGCCTTCCCTAGGCCCATTAGTTGCGAGATTGGATTTAAATTTATTAATCCTCGATTTTTATTTAATTTGGCTTTAAAATTATTAATTTATTTTCTATGCTAATTAATCTCATTAATTATCAAGAATTTTCTGATTTATTTACTTAGAAAATTCGGGGCGTTACACACGTGTCGATACGGTCACCGGCACTCCGAGGCGCTCCCCGCATGCGCCGGGCGCGTCGTGCAGTATGGCGACGGCGGGTTGCGACGAGGGTCGGGCGGGATCAGGCCTGTGAGGGCTGTTCCGCCGAGCATGGTTGTTACTTAGTCTGTGCGATACCTCGCGGGAACCTATCAGATTGCAGCATCCGGGCTACGCCACTCGCGAGAAAGGGGCAATCGGGTTGCGGCGCGCTCGCCGCTCGCGTGGGGTGCAACCGAGTAGCAGCGCGCGCATAGCTCACGTGGGGGCATCCAGGCCTCGGGCTGCTGCGCATGCGCAGCTTCAGCGTGGGGAACAGCCGGTTTGCTCCTGCACGCAACTTCGTGTAGGGCAGCAACGGCTGCGCAGCGCAGCAGCTTGGGGCATCCAGGTTCTTTGTCGCGCGGCTTCGCATGGGGAGCATCCGGGCTGTTGACTGCTCCCAGCTCGCATGGGGAGGAACCGGGCTGCTTCGCGTACGCAGCTCGCGTGGGGGCCAACCGGGCTGCTGTGCGCACGCAGCTCGTGTGGGGGGCAACCGGGCTGCAGAGCGCGCACAGCGCGTGTGGGGGGCAATCGGGCTGCTGCGCATGTGTAACTCACGTGGGGGATAATCGGGGCTGTTGACGCTCGCAGCTTGCCTAGTGGAAGAGCTTGTGCGAATCGATTTTGTAAAAAGTGGAGCGCGCTGCCGCGAGGGGCTGTGCTCGGGCCAATTCTGGCCTTGTCCGGGCTGTGCGATGTGCACGAGGAGGCAACCGAGGTCATGCCGAGCCATCACGCGTTGAGAGTTCACGCGCGACGGCGCTCCGGCGAGCTCCGGGCGGCCTGGCACAACCCCCGGACCAGTCCCCACCGCGCGCACAACCAGCCCGCCGCGCTTTGTGCGCAGCCCATGGGCACCACGCAGCTTGGCTTGAGGCAACACCCTACTCCCTATATAACCTATAGAGCATCCCCCCTATAACATCCAGTGGGGTTTAAAGGGTCTCTAAGACACCCCCTTTTTTTGAGAAAGTGGGGTTAACCTCAATGGGTTAGTTGGGAAATGAGCAAAAAAATTTCTCACTTCCTAAAAAAATGTTCATATCTTCCAAACCATTGCTTCGTTTGGGCCGAAATTTTGTGTGGAGGTGTTTTTCGGCATGGGGAACAACGATGTGAGGTCAGATTTTCCAAATTCATCATCTTTCTTTTTGCTGTAGTAGATAGGTGTTGCTTCGACATTCTCTAGCGGCCCTGTGCGTGCTCCGTTTTGGACGAAATTTTGTGTGGGGGAGATATTTGCCATAAGAATAAGAATGAGCAGAGAGGAGTCTCAAATTTCCATCGATTGCATAATGATTAGCAAAATATATACATTTTGGCGTTATTGATGTTGTCAGCGGCATTTGCTTTCGTCTGGCCAGTAGCCATTTCTATATAAGGCAAACCAATGCTATCCGCATCACGCCCACCGGTGCTCCGTTTGAGCTAAAATTTTGTGTGGAGTACTTTTTGGCATGGGGAACTACGTTATGTCGCCACATATCCGAAATTCATCCTCTTTCTTAGTGTTGTAGTAAAGAAGTATAGCTTCGACTTGCTCTAGCTGGCTCGTGCGGGCTCCGTTTTTGATGAAATTTTGTGTGGGAGAGATATTTGCCATAAGAATAAGAATGAGATGAGGCGTGTCGAATTTCCACAGATTGTATAGTGATTAGCACAACATGTCCATTTCAGTCTGCATCGTGCAAGGCTGTAGCGATTTGCATGCAAGGCGGAGAATGACGCGCAGGGTCAGAAAGGCAGAGCGTAGCGCGCGCACGTAGGGCCTGATAGGCGGAGCGCGGTACGCACACGCGCAGGGCCAGAAGGGTGGAACGCTGCATCTGAGCAAGGCCAAACAGGCAGAGTGCTGCAAGCACATGCGCAAGGCAAGACACAAGAAGCGCTCCACGAGCGCGCAGGGGCTGACAGGAGGAGCACCGAGCACGCATGCGCATGGAAAGACAGGCGGAATGCGGCTCCACCACAGGGCCTGACAGGCGGAGCGTCGCGTGCAAGCATGGCCTGAATGGTGGAGTGTCGGCCTGACAGGCGAAGAGCTGCGTGCAAGCATGGCCTAACAGGTGGACCGCCACGCACACGTGCAGGGCCAGACAGGTGGAGCACCTCGCGCACGCAGGTCCTGACAGGCGGAGTGCCGTGCGTGCGCATGCAAGGCGCGACAGGAGCCACGCGAGTGCACAGATCAGTGCCAGACTGACGAAGCGCAGCGCACGCATAGGGCCTGACAGGCGGAGCGCCGCGCACGTGTGCGCATGGCCAGACTGGCGGAACGCGGCGCCCGTACAGGGCCTGACAGGTGGAGCGCCACGCGGTAGCATAGCTTAACAGGCGGAGTGCTGCCCGCGCATGCAGGACCAGACAGGCGGAGCGCCGAGCGTGCGTAGGTCCTTATAGGTGATGCGCTGCGCGTGCGCGCGTAGGGCCTAACAGGCGCTGCACGAGGGCGCAAGTCAGAGCCAGACTGGCGGAGCGCAGCGCACGCGCAGGGCCTGACAGGCAAAGCCCCAAGCGCGGGCGCGCATGGCCATACAGGTGGAATGCGGTACCCGTATAGGCCCTGACAAGCAGAGCGCAGTGTGCTAGCATCGCCTGACAGGCGAAGCGCGCCGCCCACGTGCAGTGCCAGACACGCGGAGCGCCGCACGCTTAGGTCCTAACAGGTGCAGCGCAAGCGCGCAGCAAAGAGACAGACTGCCGGAGAGCGGCGCACATGCAGGGTTTGATGGAGGGAGCGCCCCGCCTGTACGCGCAAGGCCTGAAACTTTAAACGCAGTGTGCGCTCCCTAGCAGGTGCCATCTCCCAAACCGCTTTTCCATTTCAGCCATAACTTTGCATGATGGGGTTATACCGGCATGGGGAACAATTTCCCAATGTCATTTCCCCAAACCCCACTGCACGCCCGAGAGCACGCGCGCGCACGCACAATGCACAAGCACACGCGCATGTGGCATCTCACAAACTGCTTGTCCGTTTCAGCCGAAACTTTGCGTAGTGGGGTCATTTAGCATGAGGATCAAATTCCTAATGCCGTTTCGGCGAAACCGCACCGCCTGTCGAGGGGCCCTATCGCATGCACGCACGCACAAGGCAGGAGCGCATGCTAAGTGGGTTCAATTTGTAACCTCAAAGGCGATACGAGGGAAGTCAAGCACATTCGCAGCTACCCCTCCGCCCACCCGGAGACCACCGCATCGCGCGTGTGCACAATACATGCGCACACACCGAGGCATGCCTCCACGTAGCTAATTAGCAGGTCGAGGTCTCGTTCGTTATTGAAATTATACGGAAAAATCTCTCCACAAACTAAGAACGGCCATGCACCACCATCGATAGAATAAAGAAAGAGCTCTCAGTCGGTCAATCCTTGCTATGTCCGGAGGTAAGTTTCCTGGTATTGAGTCAAATTAAGACGCAGGCTCCACTCCTGGTTGGCATCGTTTATAGTTGAGATTAGGACGGTATCTGATCGTCTTTGATCCCCCAACTTTTGTTCTTTATCAATGAAAACATCCTTGGCAAATACTTTCGCAGTGGTTCATCTTTCATAAATCCAAGAATTTAACCTCTGACTATGAAATACGAATGCCCCAGACTATCTATCATAATCATTACTCTGATCCCGAAGGCCAACACAATAGGATCGGAATCCTATGGTGTTATCCCATGCTAATGTATCCCGAGCGTGGGCTTGCTTTGAGCACTTTAATTTCTTCAAAGTAACGACGCTAGAGGCACGACCCGGCCAGTTAAGGCCAGTAGTGCATTGCCTGCAGAGGGACGGGACGGCCGGTGCACACCGGGATGCGGACCGACCGGCCCGGCCAAGGGACCGACTACGAGCTTTTTAATTGCAACAACTTAAATATATGCTATAGGAGCTGGAATTACCATGGTAGTTGGCACCAGACTTGCCCTCCAATGGATCTTCGTTAAGGGATTTAGATTGTACTCATTCCAATTACCAGACCCGAAGGGCCCGGTATTGTTATTTATTGTCACTACCTCCCCGTGTCAGGATTGGGTAATTTGCGCGCCTGCTGCCTTCCTTGGATGTGGTAGCCGTTTCTCAGACTCCCTCTTTGGAATCGAACCCTAATTCTCCGTCACCCATCACCACCATGGTAGGCCCCTATCTTGCCATCGAAAGTTGATAGGGTAGAAATTTGAATAATGTATCGTCGGCACGAGGGCCGTGTGATCCGTCAAGTTATCATGAATCATCAGAACGGCGGGCGAAGCCCGTATCGGCCTTTTATCTAATAAATGCATCCCTTCCGGAAGTCGGGGAATATTGCACGTATTAGCTCTAGAATTACTACGGTTATCCGAGTAGTAGGTACTATCAAACAAACTATAACTGATTTTATGAACAATTCACAATTTCACAGTTTGAATTAGTTCATATATGCACATGCATGTCTTAATCTTTGAGACAAGCATATAACTACTGGCAGGATCAACCAGGTAGGACCATCAAGGGTCGACGGCCCGCGTGTGCACGCCCGCGCCATGCGCCTTGGTCCGGCCCGCGCCGCCGGGGGTGCGGGGGCGGGGGCGCGGGGACACATGCGTGGGCCGCGTCTTCCTTGCGTTCTATTAGTTTTCGAGGCGAACACAATGCGCGCGCAGCCTTGGTCGATCGGGAGAACGGGATTCGTGACGCCTGCGCCGCGGCCGCGAGGGCGGCTAGGCTGGCTGCGCGTGCGCGTGGCGTAGGGACGGGGACGGGACTCCCGCCGAAGGGGATACCTGAATGCAAGCAACCCTCGGTACGCCGCGGACGGGCCGCGGCGATGGGGCGGAATGGGGGGACGGCCTCCCGATGGTCGGATGTGATGTAGCATGGGGCCCGTATGGGAGAGTCAGCTAACGACCTTTCATGTGCCGACACAATCACCGGCCCTCCGAGGCCCTCGCCGCCAGCGTTCGGGCGTGCCTTGCCGGATGGCATTGGCGGGCCAGGCGGGATTGGGGCTGCCGGAGCGGTTCTGCCGCGCACGGTTGTGACTTAGTCTGTGCGATGCGACGCGTCAACCTATCAGATTGGGGGCATTCGGGATACACCTCTTGCGAGAAGGGGGTAACGGGATGCGGCGTCTGCCGCTTCGGCAGGGGGGCAACAAGCGCAGCTTCAGCGTTGGGGTATCCGCAGGCTAGCGTGAGCGGCTTCGGCGTGAAGCAACGGTGCTGCGCCGCGCCGCGACGCAGCGTGGGGGCAACGATTGCTGCGTGTCTGAAGCTTTCGCGTGGGGAACAGCGAGACTCTGCGCATGCGCGGCTCCGTGAGGGGGCAACAGCTGCTGCTTGTAGCGCGTGGCTCGCGCGGTGTGAGAGCTTGTGTGGATCTATTTCGTACAAGGTGGCGCGCCTTGCCGCTAGGGGCACAGCTCGGGCCAATTCCGGCCATGTTCAGGCTGCACGGTGCGAACGAGGAGGCAATCGAGGTCCTGCCGAGCAATCACGTGCGGGGAGTTCACATGCAGTGGTGTCCGGGCGGCGAGATACAACCCCCTGTACCAGTCCCCACCACACGTGCAACTAGCCCGTTGCGCGAAGTGCTCAGCCTATGGGCACCGCACAGCTTGGCTTGGGGCAACACCCTACTTCCTATATAACTTGCAGAGCATCCCCCCATGGTAACCAGTGGGGTTCAAAGGGTCTCTAAGCCCTTTTTTTTTTTGAGAAAGTGGGGTTAACCTCCACGGGTTACTTACGAAATGAGCAAAAAAATTTCTCATTTCCTCAAAAAATGTTCATATCTTCCAAATCGTTGCTCCCTTTGGGCTGAAATTTTATGTGGAATACTTTTTCGGCATAGGAAACAAGGTCATATCACAACATCTCCGAAATTCATCCTCTTTCTTCCTACTGTAGTACAGAGGTCTTGCTTTGACAGTCTCTAGTTGCACTGTGCTTGCTCTGTTTTGGACCAAATTTTGTGTGGGGTAGTTATTTGCCATAAGAATAAGAATGAGCATAGAGGAGACTCGAATTTCCACCGATTACACAATGATTAGCACAACATGTCTGTTTCAGCTTGGAACATGCAAGACTGTAGTGATTTGGGTGCAAGGCGTGCATAGCCTGATAGGCGGAGCACCGCGTGTCTTGGCAGTCGACAAGGCGTAGCTTGCGTGGCGTAAGGCCAAGCAGTGAGGGCGCGCGAGGCTGACAACCGGAGAGTCGTGCGCAGGGCTTGACAGGAGGAGCGCCGTGCGAGTGCACAAAGCCAGACACATGGAGCGCCACGCCCGTGTATAGGGCACGGCAGTGAGCGCTGCGCCTTGATGCAGAGCGAAGCGTTGCTATGCGCAGCGTATGGCAGAACTTGTACAGCGCGCACATGCATTGCCTCACAGGCGGAGCGCGGCGCGCAAGCATGGACTGACAGGCGGAGCGCTGTGCGCGCGTGCATGGCCAAACAAGCAAAGCCCTCCACACGCGTGAGGGGCCTGACAGGCAGAGTGCTGCGCGTGCTTGCGCAAGGCCAGACAGGTGGAGCGCCGCGCGCACACATGTCCTGACAGGCGGAGCACCGCTCATGCGCGCGTTGGGCCTGACAGGCGCGGTGCGCGCGCGCAAGCGCGCAAGGCCTGAAACTTTGAACACTGCGCCAACGAGATGTGGTATATTATATCATGAAATAAAGAAATTTGCGCAAAAAACCGGTGCATTTAGATGGTGGTTGGCAATCACGATGGGACTCTCTCTTCCGTGAACAAGATGGAGCAAGTCTTTTCTTCCAAAGCGGAGTGCGAGAAGCATGCCATCCAGCACATAAAAAAATTAAATCCTCTATTAGCACTAGAGAAAGAAAAGACATCTCATCCGACATCAACCGTGGGAATACGAAAAGCGGTGACAGGAGTGTGAATCTTGAATTAGCAACATCCTCAAATCCAGCAATGAAGTGTGCATCCCGAAGCAGTGGAGCACACGTCTCGAAACATTACAAATCTCGAGTGGGCAATGGAGCACGCATCTCGAGATAGATGACGAAATACAAATATTGAAGCCGCATAAATCTCGAGGCATTGATGGAATACTCATCTCGAGACAGCTGATGAAAATACAAACCCCAAATTGATGATGTGTGCATCCCGATGGAGTGAAGCACACCTCTCAAAGCAGCACAAATCTTGAGACGCTGATCGAGCACACATCTCAAGATAGCTGATGGAAATATATATCCCAAAATGGCACAAATCTCGAGGTGATGATGGAACACACATCTCGAAATAGATGATAAAATACAAATCCCAAAGCGAGGAAGTTTGCGTCCGTAGGCAGCGAAGCACACATCTCCAAACAAATCCCGATGTAGCCCAAGGACATAGATCCCAAGGCACCTAAAAAGTACAAATCTTGAGGTGGCTTTCCTAAGCATATATAACATCACTTCAAGAGCTAATCTCATGTATAAAGGAGTTGGATAAAACTAGTCCAAAGGTGTTATCCGGCTTTCAAATCATAAATGCTGAAAGAGAATGTCAAAAAAAATGACAGAAGATATCAAAGTTCATTTTTTGACCATGGAGCCCCATAAACCTTTTAGAAGGCTGGGGGCAAGCTATGATGCATATGTCATCTGAAATCAAAAGAAAAAAGGGATACAACATATATAAAAGAAATTCTAAATATATATATAAATGAAAATTCTTCACTTGGGTTCTCAGACACTCATATGATGAGATTACCAAGGAAATTTGAAAACTTAAACCTGTATCCTCCATTAATGAGGTCAAGTATAATATGACTCTTGAAATTTCACATGTTTCCGATACGGAACAGAGATTTCTAAGGGGAAAACGATCAAATAGAAAAAAAAAAAAAAAAAAACCTTTTACTTGGGTTCTCAGACACTAGTATGATGAGATCACCAAGATATATGAAATGTCAAACTTGGATTCTCAGACACTCATATGATGAGATCACCAAGGAAATATGAAGTGTCAAACTTGTATCTTCTTTTAATGAGGTCAGGTAAAATATGCACTTGAAGTTTTATACATTCCTATAATGGAATCGAAATTTCTATAAAATATATTCCAACAATGGAACCGAAATTTCTAAAAAAATCTTCACTTGGGTTCTCAAACACTCACATGATGATATCACCAAGAAATATGAAATTTCAAACTTGTATCCTTCGTTGATGAGATCAAGAATAAACACATGTTATGAAGAAATTCAAATCACTGTAAGAAATAGAAGCCTCATAAGTACAATCCTCGATGATGTCGAAGAGGAAAGTACTCGGGATGAAATGGAAGTCTTCACCCTCAGGATGCCCAAGGAAGACCGGGGGCAATCATTTATGAAATATTTGAAATATGATAAACTTTCAGGGGCAAAATCAGAAGGCCTTCAGATAAAGCGAGGAGCCCTAAGATTCACCCTCATAAGTGTGATGTCTTTCATACGAAGAAGCAAAAGAAGTCATGCATGATGTACACTCGGGGATATGTGGTGCACATCAATCTGGACCTAAGATGCAACTTAAGATGAAGTACACGGGATACTATAGGCCAACACAAGTAAGAAATTGCATCAAATATGCCAAAAGATGTCATTTATGCCCCATAGATGGAGATGTTATCCATCAACATCCAAATACAAAGAGAGTTGCCTCCAAAAATAAAGGAGACTGATATGATAGGTTTCCTAGGATGTTATGGGCTTATCATAGAACTTATAGGACTTCACCTCAATCCATACCATGTGCTCTATAGTGTTTGGAATTGAGGAGTCCTTTCTCTCGAAATTCAAATGGCATGAAACCTTAAATGAAGACAATATTTGGCTTCACAAAGAGGAACCAGACTCTCTCGATGAAAAGAGGATAGAAGTACAGTAAATTCTTGAAGTCTATAAAGCAAGGATGTCACAAATGGTCTCAATTCCAGACATTTACAGAAGGAGAAATTGTTCTCGTCCTCAGGAGACCCATCATCACAAATGATTCCGCAGACGAGCGTCATTCCCCAGGGGCCTTACAGGCGAGCGCCGCCTGTATGAGCATGACGGCAGCGGGCCTTGGCGCTGCGTGTGTAGGAGCCCGGGCGAGAACGCTGCAGCGTCTGAGTCCTAACGAGGTTGGCGGCTGGCGTGCAGCGCAAAGGCCGAGGGGAGCCTGGCCAGCGAGTCAGGCAGGGGCAGCAGTCGCGGTGCATGTGTAGGGAAAAGCGGCGGCAGCGTGCGCAGCGCATGGCCAAACAGGTGAAACGTAAGCGCTGGCTGGGCCGACACTTTCGGAGTGTCGCGGCGTCGCGTTCTGAGGGCGAGCGCCAGAGGTCCCGCAGCGCTGAGCACGACCGCGAACCTGGCGCCTGCAGGAACTGGCCGACAAGCAGCCTTGAGTCGGCGAGGCTGGCGGGCGATGCGCGCGTCAGGGCTGAAAATTTGGCGCAAAGCGTAGCGTGCAAGGCCTGAAACTTTAAAAGTAGTGTGCGCGCGTGCTTGTATATGCAATATCCCAAATCACTTTTCTATTTCGGCCAAAACTTTGTGTCGAGGGGTTATTCCAGCATAGGGAACAACTTCCCAATGTTGTTTCCCTGCAAACCCCACAGCCCGCCCCAGGGCAACTCACGCGCACGCGCAAGGCACAAGCGCGCGCGCATGTGCAATCTCCCAAACCGCTTGTCCGCTTCAGCGGAAACTTTGCATGAGGAACAAGTGCCCAATGCCGTTTGGGCAAAACCCCACCGCCGGCCCAGGGGGCCTAGCGCATGCACGCACAAGGCACGAGCGCACGCTAAGTAGGTTCAATTTGTAACCTCAAAGGCGATACGAGGGAAGTTAAGCACATTCGAGGAAACCCCTTGCCCGCCCAGGGACTGCCACACTGCCCGCTTGTGCACAATGCACTCGCGCACGCGGAGAAGGCCACGCCACGAAATATGGTACGAACTGTGTGTGTTTGTGTGCGCACGTCAAGTAGGTTCAATTTGTAGCGATAGAGGTGATAAGAGTAAAGTTGATTGTGTCGCTCCATGCACGGGTCAATCCGCCTGTCCCACTCGCGCGCAATGGCCCACGACAAGAGAGCGCAGCGCGCGGAGCCAAGTTGGCTGGGTTGGCGTGCGTACCTCATGCCACCGCGCAAGGGTGGTATGCGTGTGTGCAGATCCGGAGCAGCCCGTCTATGATACGGCATGGCCGCAGCGGGGATGAGTGATGCGATACAACCGCAAGTGTACGGGTCGTCACAAGTAATAAGTGGACTTGAAAGTCGGGTTATCGATCCTCAGGGAGATGAAAGTACTAGTACCCACTATTCATCTACTATCTAGTCGATCCAAAGGTGGTTGATTATGCTAATTTTAAACTAATCAATTGAAAACACAAACAAGAGAATCGAGTTGCTCTTAAGGTCAAACAATCATAAAAGGGGGATGCTCGGACAATTGAATCCCCCTTGGACTTCTAAAAGATGAATGCTATTCTGTGTCTCGACACTCGGTTGATCCTTCGCCAAGGGTTCCTATAGTGTTTTCACTCCCTCTCTCGAGGCAAATTACTAATCCTAGTGCCCTTACCGATCTAGGGAACCTAAGTCTTGGTTGATATATAAAAAGTGCACAAGAAAATAAAGTTTCATCAACACAATTAAAGAGATATATCGAAGTCCTCAGGCTGCTGGGTCATTTGCTGGTGCCTTGGGTGCTGCTCTGGGGGGTCCCTGTGCTGGAGGAGGTGCATATACTGGATGCTCACGGATAAAGATAGACAGCCCTGTGAACTGGTCACCCAAGTGGCACTGCTCCGTGAGAATCGTATCCTGGGTGGCACGAATGTCCGAGATCTACTCCTCCAGCCGCTTGAGTCGGCTCCTACTCGCTGAGGATGGAAGCTCGCCTGCGGGAGATGGGATGTCGAAGTCCTCTGAATAGAACTCCTAGTCATCCTCAGAGCTGTCGGCACTCTGGCCGACCAATGTGTAACGGCTCTCGGAGTGCTTGATGACCCACATCTGGCATAAGGTGCTCATCCCCAGGGCGGTCATGAGCTGGAGTGTCTCCATGCCCTCCGTCTTCTCCTCAAGGCCAATACCAATAATGAGGCGGGTAATATAGGGCCCTGCAGTGATGGTCTTCAACCGGGTATGGGTCCCCTGGTGCACCAAGTAATCGACGAGTACGTACCATAAATGGATAGGTACTCGCTCGAAGATGCTGTAGAGAATGAAGACGTCGGTGACGGTGAGCTTTCCGATGCTGTCATCTCGCCCTGCGATGGAGCGATTGACTAATGCGTGGATGAAGCGGTGGACCGGATCGATCAGTCATGAGGGACGCATTTTGGTTTCCATGGCGTCCCCCAAGCTAGAGCCAGTAGCGCGTGGGTGTAATGATGTGCTCGGGGAAGGATGTGCGGAGCTCGTGTCGAGTGTGGAGGGACTCCATATCGTAAAATCCCATGAGCATCGAGAAGCGGATGTAGCTCATGGTTTTCTTCACCCCAAAAGCTGAAAGGATATCGCCGTGAGGGAGCGCTCCTGGACGGCACTCCGATCGGCCTCAAATGTGCTCAATACCTCGAGAGTCGCCTCGCGGAAGATCTTGTGGTTGATGGAGAATACCTTGTCCCATCCAACAACAATGAGCATGCTCTGCACTTTGTCCGCGATCCCCAGTTTGGTGGCTACTCCCCAATCAATGTACAGCGTTCTCCCAAAGGGCTTGGCGGCTAGCCTTTGGTAGTGGTGGAAGAAGCACTCTTCTTCGAATTGTGGTGTGGTGGAGGAGCCTTCCCCGGTCCTCCGCTTCTTGGACGCTATTACTTTTCTTGGCATATCTACAAAACAATCAAAAGGGGTGTTAGTGCGCATGGGAGTATTGAAGAGATTAGTAAAACAAAAATTTACATGCTACGGCCCTTGATGGGCCCTATACGGGCATCCATACGGGTGGTATACGACCTGTATGACCCTACCTGGGAGTCATATGGGCTGTATATCAGCCTGTATAGGTACACCTGAGGGCCATACGGGCTGCTATACAGCCCGTATACGCCTGGGTGCGGCGGTGCCAACCCCCAATGGTGTACACATCCTCATTTACTTGTCATTCACCCCCATTTCTCTTCCTAAACTCTAAATATGCCTTAAATCAACGCATTCCCATAAAAATTTGACACAAAAAAGTATATAATCATCTCAAATCCATTCAAAATACATTCATTCAAGAAAATAGGCTTTATTGACGAGGAGAGAACGAGTGTCCAAATCAAGAAAATAGGCTACGTTGACGAGGAGTGGACTCGAGTCGACGTGGAGGAGAGTGGGGTCAGCTAGGGTTTGAAAAAGATATGGGGAAAGTTGTGTTTATAATGCCCCAAACCCGCCGTATACGGGCTGTATATCAGCCCATATATGCCACTGGATGGGTCATACGGCCTTGTGTACAGGCTGTATGACCGCCCGTATACCCCACTAGAGGGTCATACGGCCGTATGACAGGCTGTATGACACCCCGTATGGGCCTGAGTTTGGCTTATATAGCCAATCCAGGACACCATTCGAATCCTTCTCATGCCACCTAATGACAATTATGAATCTAGGGCAATGAATAAATCGACAACAAGCAAGATGGTACACTATGAAAACGGATATGAAACATCTCATTCATTTATTCCAAACACATAGAATCTAACTAATCAAAAGAAATTGTAACTAAAGAAAATTTCTAGGACTTGGGTTGTCTCCCAAGAAGCGCTTGTTTAACGTCACTAGCTTGATGTACCTTCACCTTACCTCATGAGGGTTCAAATACCTTGAAGTTTGAAATTGGCTCCTCCCTTAATAAAGCATTGTCCGAATAAAAACATCCCCAAGTTGGCATAAATTGATCTATTGTTATTCTCCATACCTGGGCTTCCTTTGGAAGTATTCTGAGCCGATGGTTTTATGCTTACCCACTTTTCTTGTACCTTCTTCCAGCATATTGTAGGTGGAATGAATTTTTGCTTCGTTTTCTTAACTTTCACCGTTTCTACCCTTGATGGAATGGAATTCCCTTGGACTTCCTCCGAGTGTCTCTCTATACACTCGGAAGTGATTGCATCCACCTCGTCAATGCAATACGAGGTATCATCTTGGGCCATTGAGTGCCGCATTGCATCGGGTGATTGAAATATGACCTCTTGATCTCCCACCCTCAAAGCAAACTTACCTTGTGCATGATCTTCAAGGGCTTGAGCGGTGGCGAGGAAAGGTCACCCAAGAATGATAGGAACGTCAACCTCATCATCAACATCTAAAAGTACAAAATCAACCGGGAAGACAAAATTGGTTGATCTGAACAAGCACATCTTCAGCTATTCCTTTCGGTCTCCTCACATATCGGTCGGCCAACTGCAGTGTCATCCCCGTAGGCTTAGGCTCTTCGAGGCCAAGCTTCATGTATAATTTATAGGGCATCACATTAATACTTGCCCCAGAATATGCCAATGCCTTCTTTGTGACCCCTTCTCTAAGGATACAAGGGACCACAAAGCTACCAGGGTCTTTCAACTTCTTCGGCATCGCTTGTTGGATAATGGCCGAGTATTGAGCATTTAGTGTTATAGCACCCACATCATTTAATTTCTTCTTGTTGGAGAGGAGATCCTTCATAAATTTTGCATTTTTAGGCATTTGGGCTAGAACCTCTACCAACTGCATATTGATGTGTAGTTGCTTCAACATACCCTTGAACTTCATCAATTGAGCATCCTCTTTGTCTTTGTTTAACCTCGTTGGGTAAGGGACTTGAGGTTGGTATGGAGGTATGGGTGATGTCACCAAGGGTTTCTCCTTTCCCTTCTTTACTTCCTCGGAACTAACGACGGGTTCGGAATCCTCAATCTCTATGGGAGTGTTTACTTGAGGCTTTGGGACCGGGAGTTCCACCTCCTTCCCACTTCTCAAAGTGATGGCCTTACATTTCTCTCCTCGAGGGTTTTCCGTATTGCCCGGCAAACTACCGTGGGGTCTCTCGGCTTGAGATTTTGTCATTTGTCCAATTTGATTCTCCAAGTTGTGAACTATGGCTTGTAGATTCCGTGTTGTAGTGTCGTTGTTTTGCATATATTTCACGATTATCTCCTCCATGTTAAATTTCTTTTCTTAAGGCTTTGGAGGGTGATGAAAGCCGGGAGGGTATTGTCCCGCTTGTGGACTTCCATAAGACAAAGCCGGATGGGTCCATTTAGGAGCATATGGTCGATATTGACCATCTGGTTGCCTTGGAGCATTCCCCATGTATTGTACTTGTTCCATGGGAATCATTTCAGTGCTTACTATGGGACAATTTGATGCTTCATGCCCTCCCCCACAAGTATTGCAATACACCACTGTGGCCGACCTCGAGCTATTACTGGTTGTTAATAGCTCAATTTTCCTTGTCAACATATCCAACTTTTCACCAAGAATTGGATCAGAAATTATAGCTTCATCCACGGACCCAACCTTTTTTACTTGTTTATCTCTTGTAGACCAATGGGCTTCATTACTGCCATGTCTTCAAAAATTTGTTCGGCATCCTCCGGGTATTTGTTCCCCAATGATCCGCCGGCGGTGACATCCAACAATTGTCTAGTCGAGTTGTCTACCCCATTGTAGAATGTTCTGCCCTTAGCACAAGGGTCTAGACCATGTTGTGGACAACGCCGGAGCAAATCTTTGTATCTCTCATATGCTTCAAAAAATGTTTCGGCGGGGCCTTGTTTAAAGGCGGAGATGTCCAACCTTAGCTTTGCGGCCTTGCTTGGTGGAAAGTAGCAGCCCAAGAATTTGTCTAGCATCTCGGCCCAAGTACGGATGGAACCCGAGGGTAATGAAGTAAGCCACCTATATATGCACCTTCCCGCAAACTAAATGGAAAAAGTCTCAACCGAATTGCGTCATCAGAAGCTCCATTAATCTTGAACATGTTGCAAATCTGGACAAATTTCGCTAAATGTGCATAGGGATCTTGATCAGGCCTCCCATCAAATTGAGTTGTGTTCTGAATCATGCTCATCGTGATTGGTTTGATCTCAAAATTGTTCATGTTGACATTGGGAGGGTGAACACTGAACTCCTCCCCAGTGTAATGAGATCTCTCATATTTGGCCAACGTTTGCCTTC
>CM048826.1:17547295-17554795 GCA_026586065.1 Dioscorea zingiberensis | reverse complement strand
TACTAGGTTGAATTACTATGGCGGCACGGTCATCAATAGGGAAAAACTAACATGTTGTTTGTGTCTAAAAAATGCATCGAAAATACCATGTGCCAATATTTTAAAGGGGCAATGCTGAAATATTTTAAAATCAAGTATATCTTGAAATATCTTAATATTAAAATATTTTGATGTGGTGTGATCCCGAGGTGAGCCAAGGACACATATCTTAAGGCAAGCCAAGGACATGAATCCCAAGATAGCCTGAGAATACAAACTCAAGGCGACCTCAAATCTCAAGATAGCCCGAGAATACAAACTCAAGGCGACCTCAAATCTCAAGTTAGCCCGAGAATACATATCTCGAGGAGATCTCAAATTCCAAGATGTCCGAGAATATAAATCTCGAAGCAATCTAAAAAAATACAAATCCTAAGATAATCCATGGGCACAGATCCCGAGGCAAATTCTAAGATAATCCATGGTCACAGATCCTGGGGCAAATCCAAGACAATCTAAGAGAACAAATCCCGAGGGAAATCCAAGATAATCCAAGGGAAGAAATCCCGAGGCAATATAGGGAAATAAAAAATATAATTCCCCCCTCCCCCAGCAAAAAAAAAGAAATCAATCAAATCAAAATCAAACAAAATTTAAATCTTGATTAAATCGAAAAAAGGAAACCATCAATCAAATCAAAATCAAAACAAATATAAATCTTGATTAAATCAAGAAAGGAAATCATCAATCAAATCAAAATAAAATTTGAATAAGGTAAGGAAAAAAATCAATCAAATATCAAATCAAAATTTAAATCCTGATCTTATCAAAATATATAAAAAAAATGAAATCAAATAAACAAAACTTAAATTTTGATTTATCTAAATTTAAAGACTAAGTCAAATCAAAATTTAAGTTGTGATTTATTATGGTGTGAAGAGGCTTATCTAATCCTCTTGGGTTCTATAAATAGAGGGGTGGAGGAGATCCCCTCCATGTTCTCCTCTTCGTGAAACAAGAAGTCGTGTGGTCGGTCGAACAAACGGACACAGGTCTGTCTCTAATGTTTTTACCGAAGGACACAGGCTTGGGTCCGTCCATCGACTGTAATATTGCAGAAGGATGTCATCATGTTGTCACCACCGAAGATGAAGACCCCCTTCTTCCCCATATTTCTCATCATGGTGTTTCTACCCTGTCATCTCCGGCCTCCGTTGTCGTCAAATCCTGGCTCACTTGTAGATGCCATCACCTCCGGCTGCCTTTAGCTAACCTCAAATCCGAGCTCCCTTGTGGAGGATGTTGTCGCCCGCAGTCGACCAAGCTCCTGGCTCCCCTGTGGAGGCCATTGAGCTCCTGCCATTGCTACCAGAGAACAGCACTGCCCCATGCGTGGCAATGCTGGTGATCATCCCCACTGCAACCAAGAAGGCACCTAAGCCCTTCGTCACACATCGCTTCTGCTGGAGAACATCATCGCCCCAGACGTGGCGGTGTTGGTGATCATCCTCGCCGCAACTGGCCTTCATGCCGCCCGACCTCTCCCTTGTGGACGTCGTGCCGCTGCCGCTAGTTGCCATCAAGCAACCCCTTTCTATGTTGAAGAGGTAGTGTTTATGATGTCCCAGAGGAAGTTCTGGGAGGCCTACCAAACATTCATGAAATTGGAGGTTTACTCGTATTCTGGTGCTCTTATGAATGAAGTGTAATTTAGTTTGGAGGAGCAGATTGAATGCAAGATTATGAATGTAATGTGGTTAGCATAAGGACGCAGGACTTTACTGAAAGAAGACCTTACTAAGACAACAAGTTGATATCTCAAGTCATCAAGATCCAACTCCTGTTATGTTGAGGTTATTGGTAAACCTACAGCTTATGATGGGCACGCCCAAAAAAAGGGCTGCTGTATAGATGGCATTAAATAATTTTTTTTAATTATTTTTTTTAGATTTGAGTATTATATATGGTGTTGTTGGGATATCACATATGTGTATAAAATTCTGATGAGAAAACATTCTAAAAGGGATACAACATGTCTAGGTGTGTGGCATGACCTCCAAGTGTTTGATAAAATGTATCAATGAACTAAAGTTGTTTTATAAATGCCAAAGCTGTAATCTTTTTGATGCCCTGTATTAAATGGATGGCGGGGAGCTGATTTTATAAGTAATTGTTTGAAAGGAATTCATAGGATTAACCAACACCAAAGATGTTTTCTTTGAAACTAATGATAGTATTGTTGTAGTTTCTCCCTTGAGCTATTGATAAATGCTGTAGTATAATGATATTTTATCAATTCGAAGTTTAATGGAGGGTTGGGGAATATATACATACAAGCCCTCTATCTCATAGTTAAGAATTCTCTTTAAATAGAGGAACTCAGATAGAATAAATTGTAAGCCAATACCATTCATGGAGTGTCTCATGTGGCTGCCAAGTTATATGCCTGCGTCTCTTAGAGTTTCTAATAACCGTAGAAAGCTATGTGGAATTGATGATTGCTTTCTTGTGTTGCGGGCTTCTAAAATTATAAAATACATCAAGTGCAAACTCAGCAGGCATCAATATGGTTAAGTTCAAAGGATTCTATACAAGACTAATTTCATACTTTGCGAAGTTATAGTTGCTTTTATGAAAGATTTGAGTGGTGGTTTAGAATGATCAGGAGGAGTCTCACGTGCTGATGGTTTGCATAAATTAAGAGACATGGTTCATTTGACTAAAAGGAATAGATGATGATATGGTGGCAAGTAAAATTAATAGAAAGAGAAGTCATGACAAGATAGGGAGATGTCAATATCTCTAATCACAATATTTCCCACCAATTCCACTCACAACCATTCCCGTGCAAAATTTCAAAGTGAATATTAATGGCCTCTTCAAAGTCTTCAACAATGAAATACAATAATGTTCTTCCAATTTGCATTTCATCCAAGTATATATAGTAAAAAAAATTAATTAAGCAAAAAAATCAATAAGGTATGCAAATCATTAGAGGTAAAAAAAAAAAAAAAGAGAAGGAATACAAATTCCTAAAACAATGAAGTGGATATCTCGGTCCCTGTCCGGTAAAGCGCCCATTTGAAGAAACGCTAATCTTGAAGCAATAACGAGAGACGCATATCGAAATGGCCTAAAATACAAGTCTCAAAGTAGCACTTATCTCGGGGTAGTGATAGAATATGCATCTCGAGGCGGCTAATAATCCAAACATAGCACGAGTCTCAAGGCGACAATGAACACATATCTTGAGGCAGCTAATAAATACAAATTTTAGAGCGACACATGTCTTGGGGCGGCAACAAAACACTCATCTCAGGGCGTTCTATAAAACAAAAATTATGAGGTGGCGCAAATTTGAAGGCGGCGATGAAACACATATATCGAGGCGGCGATGAAATGCATATATCGAAGTGGCAGTGAAGCGCGTATATTAAGGTGGCTGAAATACAAATCCCAAAATGGTGTAAATATCATGGCTGCAACAAAGCACGTATCTTGAGGTTGCGGTATAGCGACATAAATTTGAAGGCGGCGGCAAGGCATACAAGGCGGCGTCATATGTATATAAAAATAAAATTTTATATATATATATATATATATATATATATATATATATATATATATATATATATATATATCTATGTGTGTGTGTGTGTGTGTGTGTGTGTGTGTGATGATATATGTAATAAAGTCATAATTTGCAAATTATATTGATTTCTGTTGCCTTTACTTGTACTTTTGCCCTTAATCGGAGGTTCCTGCAATGTTATTCAGGGCAATTAATAATAGAGGCTTGCCTCTATTAGGAATGGAAGAACCCACAATATTTAAATAAAAATCAAAATAAATATTCATTTGTGATTCGATATATCGCCTTGTGTCTTTTCACAGACATGATGCCAAACGGGTATTTTCGATCCCACAAATTCTGGAACGCCCGGTGGGGACCTTATTCCACCTCCCATCTTTGAGGCAAAAGTACAAGTAGAGGCTTATGAACTTTACAAGGGGGTTTCGGCTGCAGCTGATGAATATGAAGGTGGTAGGTCTCCAAAATGTTATCATAATAGAGGCTTCTCCATAAAAGAGCCCACCCGACATTGAGGAAGCTACAATCGATAAGATAGCGCTGAGTCAATTCTATCAAAAGTTAAAAGACAAAATACAAAAAAAAAGGGAATTTAGAAATACATATAATCTAGATGGTCATTGAGCCCCGAGAAGGCTCATCACACGCACCATTCACAAGATGCCACATAAAGTGCAATGGAATCCTAAAAGGACATAAAAGAAGAAGGATCAAGTCACGTGCCACATAGGGGGGTGGGGACATCGAACGGGAGTTGACCTTCAACAACAAAATGTTCCTAAAAGGAAGGATAGTGAGGATGAACCCATTTTCCTACCAACCCAAAATCCTCCTTAAATAATTTTCATAAAAAAAATGGATGTATAAATTCATATCATCTAGATGGCCACCGAGGCACAAGAAAGCCCACCACTTGCACCATTTACAAGATCCTGGGGGCATAAGAGAAGAAGGATCAAGTCACATGCCACACAGGGGGTAAAGAACGGTGGTTGACCTTCAACAAAATGTTTCTAGGAGGGATGATGAGAATGAACCCATTTTCCTTCCAACCCAAAATTCTCTTTAAGGAAGTTTCAGCAAATGAAAACATGCAATGTGCAAATACAACAATAGCTACAGTAGTTGTGGGTCTAGTAGCATATCAACTTGAAGGCATACAAGAGTTGAATAACCCAAATTCCCCGGCATAAAGAAAGTTGCAAGATGGTTAAAAAAAAAAACTCATTCAATAAGTCACACAAAAGATGGTCGTTGTTGAATTACAATAAGCTAAGGGAATAAAATTGATGGGAAAATACTACCTTAGCTATGACGACCTTATATTGGCCCACTTTATGATAGCTTGTGGATGTACAAGTGCAAAAAACTCATTGCAAGTTGTACATGAGTAGCATTAATCTGCAACTCAAGACATTTCATAAGTGGGGACAGATAAATGATGCATTATTGATGTAATTAAGGAGCATGAATTTCAAAATTATAATATTTGACATCATAGTCACTCGACAAAATGAAGATGTAAAGATGGTAAAATATATCATGAAATAAAAAAAATATGAGCAAAAAATTTGAACAAACTAAAAAATACTGATCATTAGATGGTGGTTGGCGATCATGATAGGATTCCCACTTTCGCCAAAGAGGTAAAACCGGTCTTCTTGTCCAATGCCAAGTGTAAGAAGCTCGCCATCCAGTGTAGGGAAAATAAAACCCTCTATTAGCCTAGAGAAGAAAAGACATCTCATCCGACATCAACCATGGGGTTGCGGAAAGCGACAATGGGAGTGTGGATCCCAAAGAACAACATCCTCAAATCAAGCGATGAAGTGTGTATCCCGAGGTGGTAAAGCACAAATCTCGAAGCAGCCCAGATCTCAAGGTGATGATGGAACGCACATCTCGAGACAACTGATGAAAAATACAAATCCCAAACCAATGAAGTGTGCATCCCGATCATTGAAGCACACATTTTGAAGTAACACAAATCTCGAGATGATGATGAACTACAAATATCAAAGCGGCCACAAGTCTCGAGGAGACGATGGAGCACACATCTCGAGATGGCTGTTGAAAATATAAATCCCAAAGCATAAAAAATATATAGTGTGCATCCCGAGGCAGTGAAGCACACAACTCTTAACATCACAAATCTTGAGGAGGCAATAGAGCATGCATCTCGAGGTAGATGATGAAATACAAATATCGAAGCAGCCATGGATTTCGAGGCAACGATGTAGCACGAATCTCAAAACGGTTGATAAAAATATAAATTCCAAAATGGCACAAATCTTGAGGCATGGTGAAACACACATCTCAAGATGACCGATGAAAATTAAATCCTGAAACGACACAAGTCATGAGGCAGCGATGGAGCACACATCTCAAGACAGTCGATGAAAATATAAATCTCGAACCAGCCACAAATCTCAAGGCGCCGATGTAGCACAAAACTTGAGTTAATGATAAATCTAAAAGAAAAATATGTATCCCCAAAAATAGTTAAAAATCTCAAAATGATGAAGTGTGCATCCCGATGCAGTGAAGCACACATCTTGAAACAACCATGAATTTTGAGGTAGCAATAAAACACGGATCTCGAGATGATTGATGAAAATATAAATCCCAAGTTGATGAAGTGTGCATCCCAATGCAGTGAAGCACACTTCTCGAAGAAGCATAAATCTTGAGACGGTGATCGTTCACGCATCTCAAGATAGCCGACGGAAATATAAATCCCAAAATGGCACAAATTTTGAGGAATTGTGACGCAGACATTTCAAGATGGCCAATGAAAATATAAATCCGAAAACAACACAAGTCTTGAGACAATAATGGAGCATACATCTCAAGACGGTTGATGAAAATATAAATCTCAAAGCAACCACAAAATCTCGAGGTGCCGATGTAGCACGCAACTTGAGGTGATGACAAATCCCAAAGTAAAAAATATGTATCCCCAAAAACAATTACAAATTCTCAAAACAAAGAAATGTGCATCCCAAGGCAGTGAAGCACACATCTCGAAGCATCACAAATCTCGAAGCAATGATGAAACATGCATCTTGAGATAGTTGATGAAATATAAATCTCAAAGTCAAAGTAACACAAATCCCAATGTTGCATGAAAGTACAAAACCCGGGCAGCTAAAGAGTACAAATCTTGAGGTGGCTTCCTAAGCGTATCTGACATCGCTTCAAGAGCCAATCATATATATGAAAACGTTGGATGAAACTAGCCCAAATGTGTTATCTGACATTCAAATTAAATCATAAAAGTTGAAAAAGAAAACCAAAAATGATAGAAGACATCAAAGTCCATTTTTAGAAACAACACCATGGAGCTCCATGAACCTTTTAGAAGGCTAGGGGCAAGCTACGAGACATATGTCATCCAAAATCAAAAGAAAAAGGGATACAACATATATAAAAGAAAAAAAATGTTTTACGGATATATATAAAAAATGGAAATTCTTCACGTGGGTTCTCATACACTCATATGGTGAGATCACCCAGATATATGAAACGTCAAACTTGTATCCTCTAGTAATGAGGTCAGGTAAAATATGACGCTTTTTAGAAACGTCAAACTTGTATCCTCTAGTAATGAGGTCAGGTAAAATATGACGGTTCTAAAAAAATGATGAAATATAAAAATAAAAAAAATTAGCTACTTGGGGTCTCAAATGCTCATATGATGAGATCACCAAGATATATGAAACGTCAAACTTGTATCCTCCAGTAATGAGGTCAAGTAAAATATGACACTTCTAAAAAATGATGAAAAAAAAATTATTTACTTGGGTTCTCATACACTCATATCATGAGATCACCAAGGAAATGTGAAATGTCAAAACTTGTATCCTCCATTAATGAGGTCAGGTGAAGATATGACAGTGGAAGTTTCGCATATTCCAACAACGGAACTG
>CM048826.1:17422295-17542295 GCA_026586065.1 Dioscorea zingiberensis | reverse complement strand
TAAATAGCCGAATTAGGGTTGAGAGAGGGGGCTTTTGGGACCTTGAACATCATTATCCTCTTGGAGGCTCCTCACCTTCTCTCCATCTTGGAGATTAGGGTACATGGAAGACCTTGGAGCAAAGGAGAAAGGAAAGCATTGAAGGGACAAGGAAGACCTTGAACATCATTGGATTTACGTTCCCTTTTTATAGGGAACTAACTTGCTAGATACTTGGGCATGATGAACCTCCGGATTTATGCTTAATCTTACTTGTATGAATTTCTATATTTGAATGAATATTTTAATGTTTGAGAACCTATTGAATGTTGTGTATAGTATTGATGCTTTATGTTGCGACAGCTCTAAGTGTCAATCTAGATCTATTAAAGGTATAGATGATAACGCTCCCTCTATATACCCTAGATTTACTTCAATAGGTGGGAGTCATGAACATGCCTAGAGATCGGGTGTTTAGGAGAGAGACTCTGTAAAATGGATTATTCCCATAACTCTTCCAAGATTATGTGTTCCCTAGAACTACTCACGAGCGTAAATTAGTAACTCTCCTTGAAAGAGGGAGTGAAAGCGTTGTAGGAATTCTTGGTCCATACCTCATATTCATTAATATGAAATCCATACTTGCCCCAATCTATAAATATCTGGAGGGGATTTAATACCCGAGTATCTCCCTTCTTTGATTGATTGCCCTTACTATTCTCACCAAGTGTTCTTAAGCAAATTTTCCTTTTAGCAATTAGATTAGAAAATCATCAACCTTTGGATAGACTAGGTAGCAGATAATTCGATAGGATTAGTGGTCAAGGTATTTGTGGGTTTGACATCCGACTTTTATTAGTCCACTTTATTATTTGATATGACCCGTGCACTTGGGGTATATGCATAACACACGCATCGATCATTACAAGAGACCGTGCACGGATTGGTGCCAAGTGAAAACTCTTCCAGAAGACTCTAAAGAGATATACCCTCTTGGATAGGCCCCAGACAACAGGCGTGTGGCATAAAATCAAAGTCTATAAAAGGCCATCGGTTCTATTTTGAAGGGGGATTTTTTGCGTATCTTTGGACCCACAGCTAGGGTTTCAGAGAGAGGCTGAAGGCGGAGAAGACATCGTGCCAGGAAGTTTATGATTATCATTATGTTTTCCTCCTTATTTTTTATGATGTTGATATCTAGTATGAGAGGTTAAATCTTCTGTGCTGCCTCGGGTCCTTGAACTTAAGGATGAACTTGTGACTTTTTTCTATTTTATACTAGGTTTCCTTTTCGATTATTTATGTGAATTATCTGTGTGTGCTGAATTCTTGTTGTTTGTTAGTACGAAATCATCGACAACAAGTTAGAATTGCTTGATGCATAACAAGAAATCACGGTCAAGCTTGGTTCACGCATAGTTATTAGGGGAGGGAGGAGGGGGCACTCGAGAGATCGGGCATTTTCGTCGTGTTGTTAAAGCAACACCAACTCACTCTCCGGATTAGGGTAAAACCTAATAGTGGGAACCATAGAACCTACGCTAATCATTAATATAATGCAGTCGTATGACAAAATTGTTGTATGGGTGTTAAGCGCTAAAATGATTATATTTTCTGTACCATTTTCATGTACATTTTACATGCAACCTGTAGCAAGTATACCCCATTGGTACTTAATTTATGGTTATTTTTACTTACAGGGGATTGGAAGGCCTCAAGAGAAAAAGCAAGTTGTTCAACATCAATTTAGGCAAAAATATGTCAAAGGCAAGCTACACGAGCGTGCACACGGACGCACGCGCCCATATGAAATCAGAAGATGAGTTTCTAGATTACGCGGGCAGTGCACGCCCGTGAGCTACCCCCGTCTGGCCTTCTCGAAAAGCACATGTGCAAGGATAACCCGTCTTGATTTTTCGAGGTGCACTTAGGTGCTCAGGTGCCGCGCACGATCAACCGTGCAGACTTATCATGGAGTACATGGACACATGAGCTTGTGGGGCCACATGTGTGGATCCAGTTTCATACCCAACTAGACTTAATTTTTCTCAGAATAAGACTCATACGGACCCAGGTCGGATCAAACCTTTTTCTAAACGCATTGGAGACTATAAATACCAAGCATTAGGGCATCATGGGATTGGAAGAGCGTCGCTTGACAGCGGAGGCTTGGAAGAGATCTCGCCAGCGATACTCGCCACTGATGGGTTCCTTATAATGTGTTCCTTTTCTTTCATCATTGTATTAGATTGTTGTTACCCTTTGATGGGGAACTAATTTTGTAGGTATTCGGGCATGATGAACCTTTGGGTTGTAGTTTAACTTTGATATTGAATGATAATGATTATGTAGTTGCTTGATGTCGATTTGAGATCTATGGAAAGTCATTCCTTGAATTTGATAGTCTACGTTGCGACAATCCGGATTATTCAATCCAACGTACCTGGGGAAGAAACGAACGCCTCCCTATATGCCGGCATACCTCAATAGAGGGGTCTATGAGTGTGCCGAGAGATCAGGCACTTAGGAGAGCAAATCTTTTATACGTTCCCATAGATCCTCCAAGTAATAGGTTCTTTAGAACGCCTACCAATGAGGGTACTATCTTAGTAATTCATATCGAGAGAGGGAATAAACGCAATTTAGGAATCCTTGGTCACAAATCATCATAGTTATTAATCTTAGCATTCATCATCTATCATTGTAAGAACCCGAAGGGGATTCATTACTCAGATAAACCTCTTTCATAATTGATTGCCTTACGATTTCACCATACCTTTGTTTAGAACTAATCTCTTCTTTTAGATTATTAAATTCTTACGTTAGCCTAGAACTCCACCAATTTCTCGATTAGACTAGATAATTAGTGAATACTTAGTACTAGTATTTCTCATAGTCTCCGAGGATTCGATACTCGACTTTCATAGTCTAGTTTATTATTTGTCGACTCGTGCACTTGCGGTAGTGAGCACACAGTTGCAATTAAGTTTTTGGAGCCATTGGCAGGGACTTTAGATTACTAGGAGTACTAGGAGCTCATTAATTTAGTCTTATGTTTTATGTTTTATTTTCTTCTTCTTTTTCTTTTCATCTCCTATTCTTTCTTTTTATTTTGTTTCATAAGACTTGTTTCTTCATGCTAATCAATTTCTCTATCTGTTTTGCAAGGAATTTGTGCATGACCCGAGCCAATAAAAAAAAGGGTCTAGTTAAAAGAGATAGAGAAATTGAGCGTACACTACACTGAAAAATTAACGAAGTTCAAGGAGAACCAATAGAAATAACTCCGGAATCTTCTTATGGCACTTGTGGAGCAGGGAATGGAGTATCTCAGTGCCCGATTGCTAGTGATGAGGTGGTACATGGGTAATGTTCCAAGGCCTCAAGGCACTTAATTTAAACCATACATGCCCAATAGGAGTCACTCGGGGCTATCCTATGGAAACTCCCAAGGATCATCAACTCCTCCGGGCTTTAACCTGCAGCCTTCCAAGCTTCAAGGACTGAAATACAATACTAAGGACATTTTGGCTAGGTTTATGGTGACCACATATGCCAAATTTGAAGTCATCAACACCACCCTGAGAAATGTACAAGTAAGCATCTAGAACTCGGAGAATCAAGTTGGTCAAATTGCTAGGAATTCATTTGATAGACCTCAAGGCAGTCTACCAAGCCACATCGAGGTGAATCCTCGGGAGATGTAAAGGCCATCACTCTTCGAAGTGGGACAAAGGTAGAACTATTGGTTAAAAAGCCTCAAAGAACAGAGCCTTGGGTGGAAGTTGGAGAGTCATCTGAAACAAGGAGATAGTTGCTGAAGATGAAGAAGTGAAAGGGAAAAAGAAAGAAGTGGAGCTTAGTTTAGCTTTAAATTTCTAATATTTGATGCAATCTTTAACCCAACATTTGTGATTCTTCAATCATATGTTGAAAGGGTGAATATCACAGCAGGATTCCCAGTTATTGATGCACGCATAGGGTGCATGATAACTATCCACAAGTGTATGGGGTCGATTAAGTAATACAGAACCCAAAGATAAGGTTATCGAATCCATAGGGACTGAAAACTAGTACTGACTATCTTTGTTATCTAGTTCAAAACTACAAAAGTGATAGTGTTGGTTGATTAATCTAAAGAAACTAACGCGAACAATTGGTAAGTTGTGAGCAATCAGAGATGAGCGTAGCACCTCGGATTCCAATCCCCTAAGATTTGTTTATTTTCCATTGATTAATTTTTGGGAGTTCGCCAGTTGTACCATTTAGACGCCGTATCCGATCTCTTGGTATACGGACCTTACTCGTTACCTATACCTAGTTAATTGTAATCTAACAAAAAGAGATATGGATCTATGCATAGAATAGACATGTAAGTCAAAAACCTAAACACACCTGTTTATCGCTAGAACCTAACGAGGCAATTGACCATGTCTAATGCAAAGTATCATCACATAAATCAAGTATAGACTTCACAAGAATTATCAAGTAAATGAAAACCAAAAAGTAACAAAATTCAATAAATAAATCATCTAGGGTTCATGTGTCTGAGGCACCACCGAAGGGGTTTAGCCTCTCATGCTAATAGAAATATAGACAAAGATATTGGAGGAAGACATAATTCAAAACATGGGGACTCCCTTTCTCGATGTCTTCCCTACCTTCAAGCTCCTCTGAAACCTTAACGTCGCTTAAAACACCCACCAAAGATTGCTCCACCAAAAGTCCCTGAACTCTATGACTTTGGCGCGTTTATACAAGACTTTATTTGTTTTGGCACAGCCGTGCGCATCTCAGGCACGCCCGTGCCAACTCCCACGGCTTAATCTCTTCGTTTTGAATTTCTTGAAGCGCAAGGGCGTGTGCACCGCCGTGCCAAATTGTACTAAGGCTGTGCACACCTCTGTGAAGTGCTCTTTTGACTTGTTTCGCCCTGTTTAGTCCCGTTTCTTGTTCCTTTTACTTCGGGTGCCCATTTTACCTACTCATTCACAAAATAAACCTTGAGAAGCACGAAAGTAGAGGAATTGATGTGAAATAGCAGGGTAAGTGCATATGAATATGATGGAAATATATGTATATTTGTGCACTTATCAGTTATATTTGCAAGAAATTGGCTGGCCGACATTGTATTTTGGTTACCCTCCATAATATGGCTGGGCAGTGATTTCCACGTGAAGCTACACAGGCGCCTGAATGATAGTGCTGTTCTCGGGAAGCATACACAGAAGCTTAGACGGGCGTCTAAGCATCCGGGTATCTCTTGGGTTATCAAGAAAGGAGGGGCACGGACGAGTTACACCATTTTTTATGGGGTAAACTTTTTCATTGCTACTTTTTCAAGCAAACCCTAGCAGCTTTGTACATTGGCCACCAACTCCAATCCCATGGCGCAATCGAGTAATCAAACTGATTTGGCCACAATATTCCATATGTTGGTTCCCCAGCCATGGGTACCACAGTCTGAAACACCTTCTCTGGAAATGGAATTTAGTGAAGATGAGGGAGACACACTAATATTGCAGCCGCCATCGACACTCTCTGGGTAGATGGTGGTTCCCTAGCAACGTCACCATCACGACCCAGGACCAGCACCTGTGGCTCCTGTATCGTTGTTGGATCAGGATTTGTATCTTCATTTTTCTGCATGAGTGATGCATAGAAACCGCAAGTGCACGGGTCATTGATAGTGTGTTGAGCCGTATGTTTATGCTTATACCGCAAGTGCACAGGTCATATGAAGTAATAAAGTGGACTATAAAAGTCGGATGTCGAACCCACAGAGACCTCGATCACTAATTCTATCTAATTTTCAGCTACCCAGTCTATCCAAAGGGTGTTGAATCTCTAATCTAATTACTAAAATGGAAAGTGGCTTCAGATCAACTTGATTGTGAGTAATAATAATGGCAATCAATCATAAAAGGGAGATACTTGGGCAATGAATCCCCTCAGGATATTCATAAGTTTGGGCAAGTATGGATTTCTAACTAATGAATATGGAGTTATGGACCGAGAATTCCTATAATGCTTTCACACCCTCTTTCGAGGCGAGTTACTAATCTAATTTCCATAATTCATTCTAGGGAACACATAATATTGGAAGAGTTGTGGGGATAATCAATCTTAAAGAGTCTCTCTCCTAAACACCCGATCTCTTGACGTGTTCACAACCCCCACCTATTGAAATAGATCTAGGTTTATATAGAGGGAGCGTTATTGTCTACCCTCTATAGACCTAGATTAATACTTAGAGCAATCGCAACATAAAACATCATTACCATACAATACATCCAATAGGTTTTCAAACATTAAAACATTAATCAAATATAGAAATCCATACAAGCAAGATTAAACATAAATCCAGAGGTTTATCATGCCCAAATACCTAAAAAGTTAGTTCCCAATCAAAGGGGAACACAAATCCAACACAATAACTAAAAGAAAGATAAGAAACATGATATGAAACACCCTTCCCTCCACCATTGGCGGTATGCGTGGAGATGCCCCTTCGACGCTTGCCTTCTTCTTCTTGCTCCAAGATCTTCAATTGTGCCCTAATCTCCAAGGTAGAGAAAGGGTGGGAGCCCCCAAGAGAGGTGACGAGTTACCAAGTTCCAAAAGCTAAGACTCTAAACCTAAACAACTATTTATAGGGTCCAGATCAATTCACATGATTAGTGGCTCAACCAGCCAAAATCGGACTCAAGTCAATGATAAAACTAGGTTAGCTCGCGTCTGAGCGCGAGGCATCCATGCAGTATTATGGGCTCAAGGATGCCTGTAACCTCATCTCCAGGCCCATACGGTTGGTGATACGCCCGCATGGTCGCTCGTAAAGCTCTCTGTAAGTCTGGAGGATGTGTGCTCAAAGCATCTTTGCGGGCGCTTACGGGCTTAAGCTAGCCCGTATGGCTTCAGTTTGCTTTGATTTGATCTATGTTATTTTTGTTTTGCTCTCGAAGCTCCCCGGTGCTCTGCAATTAAGAATTAACACTAATTAAGTATCATTGGGTAAGAATTACTTGAAATCACATGAATAATGCACAGAGAATTGATATAAAATAATGATCAATTGAACGCTTGTCACAAATATCCACACACTTAAACGTTTGCTTGTCCTTATGCGAACAAAGAAGTAAAATTTAAAAAGACGTGCAGTGTTCAACCTTAGGCGATAAAGCATTTACATTTTGTTGTAGTCAAAGTATTCACTATCGACAATTGCATTCCCTACTTCGACCCCTCAGACTTAGACTAATTTCATGACATAATTTAAAATTACTCTAGATGAGAGTTTCACCCCACTTACCATGTTTCTGATTTTTAGAGTGGCAAGCATCCACTCAGTGGACTCTAGAGGTTCCTTGAGGCCTTAAGTACAAAACAACTAGCCCTTTAAGAAAAATAAACTTTCTTTTTTGTTCTTTTCTTTTCAATTTTTCACTTTTCTCTTTTCATTTCATATAAATCCTGGTAGGTCATCCCTAATGGATCCAACTTTTCTCGGAAACAAAAGGTTGACATAGAGTGTAGATCTCTCTTTCTAAGGGATGCACATGCTAGCCAGGCACAGGAACACCCAACTACTCAGAAGATTACAACTCTATATATAGGTGCTCATGCTCACAAGTGACTTTTCTGCTTGAGAAATACTCTGATTAGGAGCAAAAAAATCCAAGCTTACTTCGTCACTAAGAGTAGAGGAGCACTACCTTAGTCCTTATATTTGTGATCTCTATATACAAGAATTTATTTACTCTGTATAACTCTACTTGCAAGGGCTAGAAGTTTGAACTAGTGCCATGAAAACTTTTGGAGACATTGAAAGTAGTACTTAACAATCTAAATCAAAGAAATATAGCAATGAGTTATCTAATATCACTAGAGAATATATAATAGTCATGAAGATTTTCTCTAAGTGTCCAAGATGTTTCATAGGAAAAAGTGAAAAATTTTGCTCAAATTGTGCAAACTAAGAGTAAAATAAAATTAAATATAATTTTTCAACATGCCGTCATTGGTGTACACTAAACATGTATACATGAAAAGATTTGCAATGAATTCATTGGATACCATCCCACACTTAAAGATTTATAATGAATTTGTAAAATCCAAGAATTTTAGAAATAAAATATTCTAATATTCCCTTTAAATAATTTCTTAATTTAGTCACTTGGCTACTAGAGATGTTTGATTAAATGATTAAGGAGGGATTAATTTAAATTAAATGGAAATTAAAGTTAAATGAGCTCTGCGGGGACCATATGGTAAATAGTTAAAAAGTGAGGGATCTAACAGAAGTTGTCCCTCTCACAGGTAAAGGACCTAATCATGATTTAAAGAAGTTGGTGGTCTTTTGTGCAAATGTGCAGAGAAAACTCTATTAGAAAAGAATGGACGGCTGAAATCTCATGATCTCAGATAAAGCTGATCGAGAGGAAAAGATGGAGAGTAGCGATGAAGACACGTGGCGCGCTGATGAGCTCAGATCTGACTGGAGCTGATCGCGAGAGGGCAGCAGTGGAGATCAAGGCGGCCACGTGGCACGCTGAGAAACGTACATCTGGAGAGATGGCTGATCTCAGAGAGATGTCTAAAGGATCAGAGAGGGCCATGTGGCGAGCTGTTGACCGTCCAACTGAGTTAGTGTTGGATGCGAGGCAGAGGCTGATGATCTGGCCGTTGGTCGCTGGAAGATCTCGACCGTTGATCCCATTTAATCATAGACTCGAGGCATTTAATTAAATCTTGGACTTTAGATAGAACCGCGATGATCCACGTCGTTCACTCGCAAGACCCAATCACGAGGCACCTCCTCCGTTCAGCCGAAACTGCTGCGTCTCTTTGGTCTCCAGGAAGGGGAAGAGGGAGAGAGAGGATGCGCTGCTGCTCGTCGCCAGAGCAACCATTCTCGCTAGAGAAGACAGTGAGGGTCCGCCAGTCGCCAAAGAACCTTTCAGTGGAACTAAAAGACACCCACAACCTTCCGGTGAGTCACCCTAATCTTTGATTGAGTTTTTTTTTTAAGAGTGCATGCGTTACAGTGGAGGTTCAGGCTCGCCGGAGACGAATGTAGCTCCGGCCGAGGGTGAAATGCAGTGGAGAGAAGAGGGGGTGGGGGGCTTACCGTCGCCTTGAGTGGACCACGACGCATGCTTCCGGTCGGACGAAGCTTGGTGCAAGTGGAGCTGCAGACGCCTGCAAGCTCACCGGCGACCTCAGCCATTTCCGGGGGGTGGCAGCTCTTGTAGAAGAAAAGAGTATAATTAAGTTAATTAATTAAATGAAGTAATAAAGTATAGTAATTAAATAAGTTAATTGATTTAACGTCTAACTATTTAATCAATTAAGCAAGAGTTAATTTAATCAATAAGTTTAACTATATTGTTGGGTCTAGTCAACTAACTAAAACTAGTTGGGTTTGATCCACGGTTCAAGTCTAGTCCACATAACTTAATCAATTTGATAGAATTGATTAAAGGGGTTAGGTCTAACCAAGTTGATGATTGATTAAATTGATTAAATAGATTAATTGATACTTAACATCTAGGTATTTAAATAATTAATACCTAAATTGATTAAGAAAAAACCATCACCAAGGTTGATTAATTGAGTTATTACCTTAAGTATCTAGGTGATTAAATTAATCCATGTAACAGACTAAGTTTAATGGTTGAGCCCAATCAAGTCAACTATTTGGTTAAATCATTAAAGGAAAGCTAAGTTCAATGGGGACTAAAGGTGGATCCATCTAAATTGGGCTGGGGAACTAGGTAGGGTGAACCAGATTTCAAAGAAAATAAAAGAAAAAGAAGAGGATGCAAGGGGTGGGATTCGAACCCACAACCTCCCAACTAACATAGTAAAGCTCTAACCACTAAGCCATGAGAGGCCACTAGGATAGTGGATGGCCTTTTAATATAAATAGAGGTGGGTCACTTCAAGTTCAATTGGCTTGTGTAACCCCTAAAAGTGGGCCCAATTAACTCTAAGTAGTTAGACTCGACCAAATAGAATCCTAAGCTCAATGATGGTATGTCAAGGCTGACCAGGATAAAAAGAGAGTCAACCTATAGATCTAATTTTGGAAAAGGAGAAATAATAGCTCAATAAAATGTCATGTAAGACTCGTTTAACTGGGCTATGGCCCACCGAGAGAGAGAAAGGAAGAATTAGACATGTGCATATAAATAAATAAGGTATTCTATTGTTGACACTAATAGTAGCTCTACTACCAGATATCGGCGTGGCGGACTAGGGACATATCAGGAGGAAGTTAGAAAGTTCTCAAGCTTCCGACTAAGGTAAGATACCTTGCCTAGCTTACACCCATTGTTTGGGTTTCTTGCTTGTAAAATGCTATTATGTTTGGCATGCCTTACTTTCATGTTGATTGGAGACATACACATAGTTGCTAGTAGTTGTCCTCGTTCCTTATGTGTATGCAATTGCTATGCTAGAGATAGTGTTGCCACTATATGTTTGTTGGTATGCTCTTTGGACATGCCCACCCGTGGGCCGACACTTGGTCATGGGCACATGATCTTGTGTGCTGGCCGGGAGGTATGTGCCAACTGAGTTCTTTCGTCTACCCGATTCAGTGGAGTGTGGGGACTCCGTAGCAAAATGTTCAGGGCTGAGGACACTCTAACGTTTTGGCATTCCTTGCCAGAGGGGTTGCAATACTCTGGTTGTCCAACCTGTTAGTGGGGTTGATTTGATGACCATGTCGACATGCACGAGAGGTGGCGCTACCAATTCACGACCGGAGGGTCGTTTCCAACCAGGGGTGTTGGAGCTGATCGGGAGATAGTTGTTTGTCATCATGACTATAGACATTGTTTCTACTTTCTTGTCCTGATGTTTGGTTTTGTTGTTACATGCCTGTTTGTTCCTTGCGGGGTACTTACTGGGCTTTCCTTTCGAAAGCTCACACACTTGACTTTGTTTCAGATCCTACGGAGTAGACTCGACGCAGGAGCTGTTCGAGTGTGATCATTGCTGAGGTTCGAGGACCCAGTGTTTTTATTTCTGAGGGAGAGAATTTTGTTGTGTAGGACGCCTGTAGGGCCTTAACATTTATGCTACTCTATATGTTGCCACTCTGATTTATTATATATGGAATTATGGTTATCTGTGATACTTATTTTTAGGCCATGTATCCAAGTGGGACGAGTCCTTACTTGGGTACGGCCGATCTGTGTACGTGCTCGAGGTCCCGAAACCCGGGTCGGGACGTGACAGAATTAAACAATAAAGATGTGCAATGAATTTCATAGCTACATATGTGTACCCATCCCCACACTTAAGACTGCATTTTCCTCAACGTAAAAAAATTAATAAATAAATAAAGCATGTAAACGATAAAAACATAATAAAAATAGGGAGATGAGCAAACTGAAACTTCCCCGATTCATTTGAGAAAAGTGTCCAATTGCTTGAGTCACATAAAAGAGGCCATCATCCAACATTTTATAAATAAATCTACAACCACCAAAGGGATCAAAAGACAAAATCGCATAATAAAAATAGATAACGTAGAGAAAAGGTGTCTCAAGCGAAAGTGGAAGAGAAGATAACAAATATGTAGTAGGGAGAGGCCCTTGCTAACTAAAAAAAAAAATATATGATACTAATCCCAATAGATCTACTCAAGGTGAGGGGGAAACAATAGGGGTAGCATGTGGAGTGCTCCCAGCTGGTGGTGCAGGCAGTGCTAGAGCGACGTGTGGCTCCCGAGCTGGGGAATAAGGGGTAGGATGTGCGTGTGGTGAAATGGATGAAGTATGTGCGGCTGGTAATCTTCTCTGCTCCGCAGTGTGTATAGAATCTGGCCGACCTCCCATCGTAGCTGCTCAAACTAGTCCTACGCCAGTCGGTCTGACTCAGAGAGTTGCTGTAGTGATGCACAAAGCTGGCTCTACTCGCGTCGCCACTAGGAGTCAGTAATGCGACTCCTGGAGGATCGTCTGCTGCCCTGTCTGAATCGCCTCGAGCTGTACGATGTTTTGCTTGTGGCTTGGGCTACAAGGTAGTGGATGGGCAGCGGAGGATGTCCCCTTCAAAGGAAATGGTGCTGGGGCTGGTGGCATTTCCTCCTCATCTGCTATGGGCTCCTGCTTGCGCTCACATCCCATAAATAAATATCCCTGTGGTGTGTGAGTGACCAAGCCCATCGAATGGAGGGTAGAAAAGCTGAGGGGCTGCATCACATAGATCTGGTGTGGTCATGGGTGGGGCCCAAGCAAGCACATGCTACGCAGGAGTGTAGTGATATATGATTCAACAGAAATCACCTTGAACTTCGCGAAGAACCCCTGACGGGCGATGTAGTCCATGATGATTTGACCAATATGGATAGGGACTCGGTCAGCCATACTATAGATCGCCAGTAGGTTCGGAACGATGATGTGGCCGGTGCTGTCGTCCCTCCCCGCAATGGATCTACTCGTGAGAGCCTAGATGTATCGATGGGTTGGATCAGAGAGCCGTGACGCCTTCTTCGGTTTTGTGGTCGCTGCTCGGTAGACCTGTCTCCAGTATGCTGCGTAGGGTGTACGCACGGGGAAGTCGACGGCTAGCTCTCAGTACTCATCTGTCTCCATGTATGTTGTGTCGTAAAGGCCAAGGTGGAGAGAGAAGTCAGTGATGCTAAACTACCTCATGCACTTTGTAGACGGGCTTCAAAATGGTGAAGGCACGATCCCATCCTCCGAAGGAGATCATGCTCTGAACCTCGTCCTCTATCTTTAACTCGCAAAGCACGGTCCAATCAATGTAGCCAGTGGTGCCGAACTCCTTCAGGGATAACATATCATATCACTCCTGATAGCACTCTTGAATGAATTGGGGGCACAAAGGGGAGGGATTCTGGCTCCTCTTGCTCTTTACACTCTTCCCAAATACTTGCTTTGTTCGAGCAATTTCTGCAATTGAAGAAGAGGAGGATAATTATGGGTTAATTCCCTGATTGCATAAAACTAGGTGTAGGACAACATACGGGTGCTTGCGGGTGTAAGGGTGCCCGTAAGCTGCGTACAGAGCATGCATGCTTAGGGTTACGGGGTTGCGCCCGCAACCTTGCTTTGTAGGTCCAATAGATGTGGGGAAAAAAATCTATCCTTGACATATTAACAACCATGTATATATGATATCACTTGAAATAAACCCTAGATAGTAGAATTTGCTAGAACAAATGTAACGCCCTGAAAATTTTCGTGATTTAATAAATTATTTTCTGGAGAAAATCATGGGATTAATTAACCCGTAAATTAGATTAATTATTTTAACAAACTAAATTAAGGAAAATCAGGAAAACTATGGAACTAAAGACCGAACTCGCAACCAATTGGGCCGAGAAGGCCGTATTTGGGCCAGGCCAAATTGGACATGGAATAGAAGGAAATAGAACATAGAGATTAATTACGGTTGATTAATTATGGAGGATTTAATTACCGTTAACTAATCTCAATTAATTGGTCGGGAATACGGGACAAAAATACGAGTCCCGATAAAGTAAGATTGGCGGGTCAAAAGCCGGAAGACCGGGATCTCGGTCGGGAGCACAGTGTGACCGTGAGGTTACAGTAGGGTCCGTGACCACTGAAATGACATAAGGAAGACTTAATCAAATAAAAGAATGAAAGAAAATAGTAAGTTATTATCACCGCCCGTGAGAAGCGGATCTGGTGGAGAGGGCGTGTTCGCCCGTGTTCGAACAATAAAAGAGTCTATAATAATTTAGTCAAATATTCTTCACCTTTAATAAAGTAGCTTTAACCTTTTCTTTTTTTTATAAAGACAAAGAGAGAGAGAAGAGGGCAGCTGACCCTCTCCCACTCGATCTCCCTCTTCACCTTCTTTGGCCGTAGGCGGCCGACGGCACCGACCACTGCGCCCGGTTACGCGCAGCATCACGAACTTCGGTGATCGCCGCCCGGCGAGAGCGGCCGTGCCGCCCTTGCTTTTACTCACGGCCAGCCTAGCACCTGCGCGAGCCGCCGGCAACCTTCACAGCTGCCCCAACTCCAGCCGCGAGCTCGGTCTGCAGCTCCACCCACGGCCGCACGAGCTGCACGCGCGCGCCGCCGCCCCTCCGTCCGATCAGCCCTCCGACGAGTGTCTCCTTCCATTTTCCTCCCCGGCGAGAAGCTATCGTTTGGAGAAAACAAGGTAAAGAGAGCTAAGTATATTATGGGGTTTTGGAGAGGTAAACAGGGGGCTGATTGGATGAATTTCATGGAATTCGGATGAATGTTTAGATGAGTAGTTGGAGGCTGTGATATGGTTCAGGCTCTGATTATGAAATATTATGTGTGGATGTAGATATTTTCTCAATTGATTAAATTCATGTTGTTAAATGCGTATTATTGTATATTTTCGGAGCCCTAAAAAAGGAGGAGACTCTGTCGAAATTTCGTTAGAGTTCATGCCGGGCTGTCCCTTTCCGCGATGAATTCAACCTGCAATGCTTCCCCGATCGGGGAGTATTATATATCGTTAGAAAGGTCATCGAGAGATCTTCTTAACGAATACTTGATCGACCCGATCGGGCTTCCGGATCGGAAGTTATGAAGGGTCCAACCGGACTATGTTAAATCTTTAATGGAACAAATCCGTATGTTTCATTCTTTAGAAATACGAGGTTGTGTCAAGAGAATTATACTTTAAATGTAGTTGATAAAACCTATCGTACTCTTTTGAGCTTAAATAAGAATACAAGTTAAGAATACGGGTTCGTATTCCTGAATATCCGTATTTTGTTCTCTAGGACAAGGGAAGGGCAAGGGTCAAGTTACCGCAGCTGAAGAGCCCGACCAATCCTAGGGATCTACAATACTGAGGTGAGAGAACACAACTGTACATTTACCATATTTTCCCCGTATTTTGTTCGTATTGTCTTCTTGAGAATGCATGATATGAGTTGATTAATTTTCATAAATACTGTAAGTTTCCTAGCATGAAAGTAGAGATCATGTTCAGTATTTTCAGAAAATCCATTTATGAAATACTATAAATTTTCAAGCATGAAAGTAGAGATTATATTACATAGACATATTAGTGCACTACACCGTACTCACGCATTACTGCGCTGCGCTAGAGGTGGCTCTCACATGAGCTAGAGAGTATGATACTAGGTAGGGAAGGGGTGATTTCTATAACTCTGTTTTTACTAGCCAAACTATCTGTTTTCAAACCATTCTGATTTTCCAGAAATAAAACCCCCTTTCCGTACTCTTCGAGTGCTTAGTATACGTATATATATTTATAGCTCACGGTGGTTGAGTTGGTCCGACCGGAGAGCTATCGAGTGTTGAGTTGGTCCACTCGTTTTCACTCTGGTTCCGCTGTATGAAAGTAGGGGTGTAGAGTCACTAACATGTATGCAGATGAGGAATTGATTCCATGGCATGTCACCTCCACGGTTGTTGAGTTGGTCCAACCGTGAAGGCTACTGGCTTTGAGTTGGTCAGCCAGGACATTTGTGGAAATCATTTCTCAACCTAACGATAAAAGATTTAATAAATATTTGAAGGTATGTCATATGACTTCACTAAATATTTCCATGAGATATATTATGATCAGCATGTTAGTGTCTTTTCATAATTTAAATATCTTTAGTTCTTGTATTCCTCTTTCGATATTTCATTACTTGATTTGGAAGACTTACAGGTGTGCGAACCTGACAGTAGTGTTGTACCTCACTGAGCTCCTGTAGCTCACCTTTTGTTGCTTTCTTTTGCAGGTAGTAAGTAGGGTCATGGCCCTGCATAGATTGGAGTTAGGTTTGGGATTCCCCTTAGTTGGCTCTGACTGCTTGGCCTGCGACAATTACCTTATCTTATTGTGTTGTATTTGAGGAGTATGTTAACTCCCCTCTGAACTTGTCTGAGACATCAAACATTATGGTTTGTAATAATACAGCATTTGGATTTATATTTGCCTTAATATTAGTTTGGTTTTGAGTATTTAATGTCTTTATACAGCCTTAGGCCGGGGTTCACTCCCTGACCTGGCTGGTGTGACACCTGGGTCCTAGAAAGGATTAGGGTGTTACAACAAACCTAAAACCTAACAATGGGAAAATGAAATCAAGATGGGTGATTACCTTGGGTGTGCCCTAGATCCTTGATAAACTGAACTGGGTTGAGAGGGAGAGGGAGAGGAAGAGGAAGAGGAGAGAAGATGAGAGGGTTCTTATTGCTGCAAAGGAATAGATTCGAAGGGGCACGAGCGCAACCTATATGAAAAAAGAATACAAACCGTTGCGCTCGCATTCTACATTTTCGTGCATCATATGAGCAGACTTATGTGCACATGCTAGGTTGTACGCTGTGTTACGGTCACAATCTTGCCCGCATACATGACCCTACTGGTTGATACGGGAGGAACCTTACCCGTAAGCTTTCCTGTGTGCAGTAGAGTTAGTCAATTTTCCAAGGCAGTCTATCTTAACACCTTGATATATCATTGCTCATTCTTTTGAACTCCTAAGCTTAACCTGTTTGTTCAAGGTTGAGGTTTCCTTCCCAGTTCTCAAGGGAATAGAGAATTTGATCACTTATTTCAGAATGACAACTAACTATCCCTAAACTAACAATATGAAAATCTTAAGAAAAGAAAATCCTTTAGAGAAACTTGAGTTGCCTCCCTAGAAGTGCTTATTTAATGTCACTAGCTTGACATTCATGTTCTTTGCTCATGGAGGATCAAATACGTGAATCCCATCTTGAACTTTTCCCTTGAAGCAGTTTCCAAATAGTGATAACCCCAAACTAGAGTAAATGGGGGATTCATCATGTTGGGCGATTGCTGAGTAAATGGGGGATTCATTACTCTTCTTCTTGTCCTTTTCCTTCCAAAATAGTAGTTGGAGAAATAATTTTTCTGACCCTTTTATCTATCTTCCTTGTTTGCCCTTGGTTACTGCTACTTGCAAAATCAGGCTTTCCTTCCACAAATTGCTTTTTCTCATCCTCCAGTTTTCCAAAGTACTCTTTGAGCGGGTCGGCTTCTAACACTTCTTGAATGCAACAATCAGAAATCAGTTCAAGATCATCAATGAAATAAGATTTATCATCGTGATCAAGTTTATGTCGCATTGATGTTGGAAATTTTAATTTGACTATGCTATCGGCCACTCTTAAGGACATCTTGCCTTCAGCGTGATCATGTAGGGCCTTTGTAGTGGCCAAAAATAGTCTTCCCAGGATGATGGGTACTTCAACATCATCATCAATATCCAGTTACACAAAATTAGCATGGAACACGAGCTTGTCTACCCTTACTAACAAATCTAATGCCTTTCCTCGTGGTTTCTTAATGGATCGATCAACGACTTGAATGGTCATTTTTGTAGCTTCGGGCTCTCCAAGCCGTAGCTTCCTAAAGAGCTTGTAAGGCATGACATTGATGCTTGCGCATGAATCTACTAAAGCACTCTGCTCTACTCTGTCCCCAATGACGTAAGGGATTACCATGCTCTCAGGGTCCTTTAACTTCCTTGGAAGGTTGGGTTGGAGTACCGCTAAACATTGAGAGTTCAAGGTTACTGCCGTGACTTCTTCTAACTTCCTCTTGTTGGTTCATAGCTCTTTCATATACTTGGCATATTTAGGCATTTGAGAAATCACACCAACCAGAGGTAGACTTACATGCAGTTGTTGATTGTTTCAAAGAATTTTTTGAAATGGGCATCGTCCTTTGTTTTTTTCAATCTTTCAGGGTAGGGAGCCCTAGGTTGATATTCAGGAATCGGTGTGGTTTCCACTTCCTTATCTTTTTCTTGGCTCTCTTCGACAACGCCCTCCTTGACTCCTGATGATTCACCAGTTTCTACCTGGGTGTCTATCCTTCAAGGTTTCCTTACTAAAAGCTCTACCAACTAACCATTTTTTAAAGTGATGGCCTTTAAGTCCCCGTGGGGATTTTCCTAGGCATTTCTAGGTAGGCTTCCTTGAGGCCTTTCCGATGAATTTCTAGCAAATTGTCCAACTTGATTTGCTAGACCTTGAATACTTGTTTGGACGTTTTGCAACGTGGTATCTATTAACTCAAATTTTACATTTGTGGTCATCATGAACCTAGATAAAACTTCCTCAGTTCTTTGTTTGGTCTATGGAGGCCTTGGAGCTAAATAATTGAATCCCGGAGGAGTTGATGATCCTTGGAGATTTCCGTAAGATAACCCTGAATGATTCCAATTGGGCATAAGGTCGAAATTGGGCATCCTTGGGTCTTGGATTGCCCATGTATTGAATTTCCTCTATAGGAGCTACTTCAAAGCTTGCAATGGGGCATTGTGAAGAATCATGTCCACCTCCGCATGTACTACATGAGATTGCTGCAACTGACCTAGGGGATCCTCCTTATGCCAACTGGTTGAACTTCTTGGAAAGTTCTGCCACTTGCGCTGCAAGAACAGGATCTTGGTGAATTGGGCCAGCTCTAACGCTAACATGTTGCCTTCCTCTTGATGACCATGATGACTTGGTGTGGGCCATAGCTTCAATCAACTGCTTGTCATCTTCGAGATATTTGTTGCCTAAGGAACCGCCAACTGAGGCGTTCACTAGCTGCCTGGTGCGATTGTTCAGCCCGTTATACAGAGTGTAGAGTTTTGCCCATGGCTCCATACCATGGTGTGGACAGCGCCGGAATAAATCCTTGAATCGTTCATAAGCTTCGAATAGTGACTCATTTCCACCTTGCTTGAACGCAGAAATTTCTTGTCTAATTTGTGCTGCTTTACTTGGAGGGAAGTATCTTCCTAGGAATTTATCCAACATGTCCCTCTAGGTTCTTAGACTACCTGCGGATAGCAGGGTGAGCCAACGGTATGCTACTTCTCTTAAGCTAAAAGGGAATAATCTCAAGCGGATGGTTTCGTTGGAAACTCCGTTAATTTTAAACATGTTGCGAATTTGAATGAAGCGCGTCAGATGTGCGTGAGGGTCCTAGTCAAGACGTCCATTGAATTGGGCCTGATTTTAAATCATTTGAACGGTGCTCGCCTTGATTTTGAAATTGTTTGCAACTTGAGGTGAGTGGACACTGAATTCTTCTCCGGTGTACTCCGATCTTTTAGAATGGGATAAAGTCCTTTTCCTTTACGCCATGATCGAGGGTTCTCTTGATTCGATGTTTACCTCTGTAGGAAAGATATTCTCGGACTCTAAAGAAGGTCCCAGAGTTATCTCTTGTGGTGAGCTCTGTGCTTCTCTATTTCTTAGTTGTAGAGTGCGCTCGATTTAGCTATCGCCATTCACCAAACCGGTTGGATTCGCTCTAATCATACACCAAGTCCTCGCACAAACAAGAGAGAACAAGAATCAGTAGTGCGAATGTTTAGAGTAAGCAAAATAAGGTGAATGAAAGAAAATTAAAAAGAAAGATTAAAAAAAAATAATACTATGACTAACTAACAGACTCTTAGTATTCTTAGTGACCTAAAGGTCCCCGGCAATGGAGCCAAAACTTGATAGTGTGTTGAGGCTTAATGCTTATGCTTATACCGCAAGTGTACGGGTCATGTCAAGTAATAAAGTGGACTATGAAAGTCCGATGTTATACCCACAGAGACCTTGATCACTAATACTATCTAATTGTGTGCTACCCAGTCTATCCAAAGGGTGTTAAATCTCTAATCTAATTATGAAAATGGAAAGTGGCTTAAGATCAACTCGATTGTGAGTAAAGGGGAGATACTCGGGCAATGAATCCCCTTCGAATATTCATAACTAGGGGCAAGTATGGATTTCTAACTAATGAATGTTGAGTTATGAACCAAGAATTCCTACAATGCTTTCACACCCTCTTTCGATGCGAGTTACTAATCTAATTTCCTTACTTTGTTCTAGGAAACACATAATCTTGGAAGAGTTGTGGGAATAATCCAACTTAAAGATCTCTCCTAAACACCCGATCTCTCCACGTGTTCACAACCCCCACCTATTGAAGTAGATCTAGGTTTATATAGAGGGAGCGTTATTGTCTACGCCCTATAGATCTTGATTGGTACTTAGAGCTATCGCAACACAAAACATCAATACCATATAATACATCCAATAGGTTCTCAAACATTAAAACATTCATTCAAATATAGAAATCCATACAAGCAAGATTAAACATAAATCCAGAGGTTCATCATGTCCAAGTATCTAACAAGTTAGTTTCCCATCAAAGGGGAACACAAATCCAACACAATAACTAAGAGAAAGATAAGAAACATGATATGAAACACCCTTCCCCCCACAGTTGGCGATGACCATTGGCGGTGTGCGTGGAGATGTTGCTTCGATGCTTGCCTTCCTCTTCTTGCTCCAAGATCTTCAATGATGCCCTAATCTCCAAGGTGGAGAAAAGGTGGGAGCCCCCAAGAGAGGTGATGAGTTACCAAGTTCCAAAAGCTCCTTCTCTAAATCCTAAATCAACTATTTATAGGGTCCAGATCAATTCACATGATTAGTGGCTAACCAACAAAAATCGGACTCAAGTCAATGATAAAACTGAGTTAGCTCGCGTCAGAGCGTGAGGCATGCGGGCGGTCTAATGGGCACAAGGGTGCCCGTAACCTTATCTCCAGGCCCTATGGTTGGTGATACGCCCGCATGCTTTCCTGTAACGCTCTCTGTAAATCTAGGGGATGTGTGCTCAGAGCATCATTGCGGGCGCTTACGGGCGTAAGCTAGCCTGTATGACTTCAGTTTGCTAGCCTGTATGGCCTCTTTCATTGCTTGAGTGAAATGAAAGAGGCCATCATGAAACATTTAATAGATAAATTTGCAAGCACGACGGGGATCAAAAGACACAACATAAGAAAAGTAAATAGCATAGAAAAAGATATCTCAACCGAAAATAGAAGAGAAGTTAACAAAAATGTAGTAGGGAGTATCCCTTTCTAACTAAAAAAATGTGATAGAAATCCCAAGAAATCCTGCTCAAGGTAGTGCCGATGAGGAAACAACAGGGGTGGTGTATGGAGTGCTCCTAGCTGGTGCTGCAGGTGGGTCTCGTGTGGAGGAAAAAGGGGTCGGATGAGTGTGTGGTGAAATGGAGGAGGTATGTATAGAAGCAGGTGTGGCTGGGGATCCTCCACGTTCGCGAATTATATATAAAATCTGACTGACATCCCATCGTAGCTGCTCATGCTGGTCCTGGGTCTATTGGTCTGATGTGGAGAGATGCTGCAACGCTACTCGAATCTCTCTCTGCTCTTCCTCGAGTCTCCGCTGGGAGTCGGTAATGCGACCTAGCTCCTACAGGATTGTCTGCTAGCCCGTACGAATCTCCTGGAGCTGCTGGATGATCTACTAGTAGCTCGAGCTACGAGGTGGTGGAGGGGAAGCTGAGGTGTGCCCTCCAAGGGAAATGGTGCTGGGGAGGGGGGGGGGATCTCCTCCTCGTCCTCCATGGGCTAATCTCTGTGCTCGCACCCCGAAATGACATCGTCGTGTTGTGTGTATGATCACTCACATCGACTTGTTAGTCGCAAAGCCGAGGGGTTGCATGACACGGATCAGGTGTGGTCGGGGGTGGGGCCCAAGTAAACTCATTTTGCGCAGGAGTGCAGTGATATAAGGGCTGGCTAAATCACCCAAAACTTCGAATATGACCCCTGGCGGGCGATGTAGTCCTCAATGATGTTGCCGAGGTGGACGGGGACTCTCTCGGTCATACTGTATATCGCTATTTGGTCGGTGATGTGGCTAGTGCTGTCGTCTCTCCCTGCCAGGGATTTGCTCGTGAGGGCCTGGATGTAGCAGTGGACCGGATTAGATAGTTGTGACTCCTTCTTCTGGTAAATGGTCGCCGCTCCGGATACTTGTCTTCAATAAGAAGCGAAGGGCGTGTGCACGGGGAGTCTACAGCTAACTCATGGTACTCGTTGGACTCCGTGTATGCTCGTTCGTATAGGCCAAGATGGATGGATAAGTCTGTAATGCTGAGCTGCCTCGTAATACTGTGGACCTAAAATCTTATGGCTATTGGGGTCCCCGCGGTGAAGTGGCTCCGATGGACCTTGAAGCTGCAAAAGACCTCGAGTGCCATGTCTTTATACATGGGCTCTGAAATGGAGAAGGCTCAATCCCATCCTTCAAAAGAAATCATGCTCCGGACTTCGTCCTTTATCTCAAGCTCGCGGAGCACATTCTAATCGATGTAATGGGTGACGTTCAACTCCTTCGAGGATAACATGTCGTATCATTCCTGATAGCGATCCTGAAGGAGTTGGGGTCCCGAGGAGGATGGATTCTCGTTTCTCTTCCTCTTAAAGCCCGTGCTGGCCACTTGCTTTGTTCACGCCATATTTGCAATTGAAGAGGATGCGGATTAATCACACTGAAATTTTCCTGGTTGGAGAAAAAAAGGATTTCAGGCTAGCGTGCGGGCGCATCCGGCCCGTATGCGTCGTGCAGAGCTTCTGCGCTTAGGGTTATGGCAATAATGCCACACATGGCTCCGTTTGCTCAATAAACAAGGGAGAAATTAAGTTCTCATCAAGTAATTGAACATGTATTCATAGAAACGCTTGAAACAAATCATAAATCGGAGAATCACGAGAAAGAACCTCGAACCCTAGAAATGGGAAACTGAAATTTAGAGGGATGATTACCTTGGATAGGCCCTGAATCGTCGATGAATCTAGTGGGATTAAGAGGGAGAGGAAGAGGGAGAAGGGGAGTGTGCTTCACTGCTGCAGGGGGTTTTGATTTAGAGGGGTGCTGGCGCAGGCTTATGTAAAGGGAGAAGTCAAAACCTTGCGCCCACAGTCAGTCGATTCACCCATCGTGCGGGCAGTTGTGCGGGCGCACGCAAGACCAAATGTGGAGCTTTATGGGTCGGTACAGGCGCATGCTTGTCTGCACATAGTGTTTTGTGGGCCGGTGTGGGCACACGCTTGTTCTCAAGACTTCCATATGTAGTGGAATTAGGGCATTTTCTTGGGTACCCTATCCTAACTCCTCTCGATATCCTTACTCATTTTTCTAAGCTCCGAAGCTTACCACGTTGACACGAGATCGAGGTCTTGCTCTAGGTTCCTAAGGGAGTAAGGGATTGGATCACTTATTTCAAGATGACACTAACTATCTCTAGACTCACACTATAAAAATCCTAAGAAAAAAAATTTTAGGGACTTGGGTTGCCTCCCAAGAGGCGCTTGTTTTAATGTCGTAAGCTTTCATGTTCTTTGCTCACGTAGGGTCAAACGCGTGAATCCCCTCTCAAACTCCCCCCTAGAAGAAGTTTCCAAACAATGAGAATCCTAAACGGAATAAACGTTGGATTCGCCATATCGGGCATTTGCTATGTGTCCTACCTTAGCATTGGTGATTGTTTCCTCATTGCTCTTCTCCTTGTCTTTTTCCTTCCAGAATAGTAGCTGGATAAATATTTTCTTCGATCCCTTATCTTTCTTCCTTGCTTGCCCTTAGTTGCCTTTACTTATAAAATCAGGATTTCCTTCCTTAGATTTCTCCATTTCGTCATCCAGCTTTCCTAAGTACTTCTCAAGTGGATCGATTTCTAACACTTCTTGAATGCAACTGTCAGAGATTAGTTCAAGATCATCAATAAAATAAGATGTGTCATCGTGGTCAAGTGAATGTCGCATTGCTGTAGGAAGCTTTAACTCGACTGTGTTATCACCCACTCTTAACGACATCTTGCCTTCAGCGTGATCATGTAGGGCTTTTGCAGTGGCCAAAAATGGTCTTCCCAGGATGATGGGTACTTCAACATCATCGTCAATGTCTAGTAATAAAAAATCAGCGGGGAACACAAGCTTATCTACCTTTACCAATACATCCACAACCATTCCTCGTGATCTCTTAATAGATCGTTCAGCTAGATGAATAGTCATCTTTGTAGTCTCGGGTTCTCCCAACGCCTAGCTTCATAAATAGCTTGTAAGGCATGACGTTGATGCTAGCGCCTGAATCTGCAAAAGCACTCCTCTACTCCATCCCTAATAATACAAGGGATCACCATACTTCCAGGTCCTTTAACTTCCTGGGTAGGTTGGGCTATAATACTGCTGAGCATTGAGAATTCAAAGTTACTACTGCGACTTCTTCTAGCTTTCTCTTATTAGTTAACAGCTCTTTTTATATACTTTGCATATTTAGGCATTTGAGAAATTACATCAACTAGAGGTAGTCTCACATGTAATTGCTTGATTGTTTCCAAGAATTTTCGAAATGGGCATCATCCTTTGCTTTCTTCAATATGTCAGGGTAAGGAATCTTGGGTTGATACTCAAGAGTTGGTGGAGGTTCCATTTCCTTGTCTTTTTCTTGATTTTCTTCGACAACATTCTCCTTAACTCCTGTTGATTCACTAGTTTCCACCTGTGTATACTTTTCTAGGTTTTCTGACCAATAGCTCCACCTCTTTACCACTTCAAAGAGTGATGGCCTTTAGATGCTCACGGGGATTTTCCTTGGTATTCCTAGGTAGGCTTCCTTGAGGTCTTTTCGATGAATTTCTAGCCAATTGTCCAACTTGATTTGCCAAGCTTTGAATACTTGCTTGGACGTTGCGCAGCGTGGTATCAAATATTTCAAATCTTGCATTTGTGGTTACCATGAACCTAGCTAAAACATCCTCGGTAGTATGCTTTTGTGGTTGAGGTTTTGGAGGTAAATAGTTGAATCTCGAAGGGGTGGATGATCCTTGGAGATTGCCGTAGGATAACCCGGTATTATTCCAATTAGGCATATAGGACCTAAATTGTGTACCTTGGGGTCTTGGGTTACTCATATATTGAATTTCCTCCATGGGGGCTACTTCAACTCTTGTAATGGGGCATTGTGATGAATCAAGCCCACCTCCGCAATTATGACATGAGATAGCTGCAACTGAGCTAAGCGATCCTCCTGATGTGAGTTGGTCGAACTTCTTTGAGAGTTTTTCTACTTGTGCTGCAAGAACAGGGTCCTGGTGAACTAGGCCAGCTCCAACACTAACAGGTTGCCTCCCTCTTGATGACCATGATGACTTGATGTTTGCCATATCTTAAATCAACTGCTTGGCATCTTTGGGGTATTTGTTGTCGAAGGAACCGCCAGTTGCGGCATTCACCAATTGCTTGGTGCGATTGTTCAGGCAGTCATACAGAGTGTGAGTTTAGCCCATGGCTCCATACCGTGGTGTGGGCAGCGTTTGAATAAGTCCTTGAATCCTTCATAGGCTTTGAACTACGACTCGTTCTCACCTTGCTTGAACGCAGAGATTATTTGTCTAATTTGTACTGATTTACTAATAGGGAAGTATCCACCTAGGAATTTATCCAACATATCCATCTCGGTTCTTATACTCCCTGTAGGAAGCAAGGTAAGCCAATGGTATGCTACTTCTCTCAAGCTAAACAGGAACAATCTCAAGCGGATGGCGTCGTCAGAGACTCCATTGTTCTTAAACATGATGCAAATCTGAATAAAGCTCGCTAGATGTGTGTGAGGGTCCTCATCTTGGCATCCGTCGAATTGAGCATGATTTTGAATCATTTGAATGGTGCTCGCATTGATTTAGAAATTGTTTGCAACCTGAGGCAGGTGGACACTAAATTCCTCCCTTGTGTACTCAGATCGCTCATAGTTAGATAGTGTTCTTCTCCTTTCTACCATGATTGGGGGCTCTCTTGATTTGATGTTCACATCTGTAGAAAGGTCGTTCTCAGATTGTGAAAAAAGTCTCAGAGTTATCTCTTGTGGTGAGCTCTGTGCTTCTCTAATTCTTTTGTGCAGAGTGAGCTCGATCTCGTTATCGCCTTCCACCAAACCTGCTAGATTTGCTCGGGTCATACACCAAGTCCTCCCACAAATAAGAAAGAACAAGAATCAGTGGTGCGATGCTCAGAGTAAGCAAAATAAAGTGAATGAAGGGATATTAAAAAGGAACATTTTAAAAACCTAAACTAAGACTAACTAATAGACCCTTAGTGTTCTTAGTAACCTAAAGGTCCTCAGACATAATATGAAACACCGTTCCCTCTAGGACCGTTAGCGGTGTGTGTGGACATGCCCCTTCGATGCTTGCCGTCACCTTCTTGCTTGAAGGTCTTCAAAAAACCCTAATCTCCAAAGGGGGGGGGACCTCCAAGAGAGGTGATGAGTTCCATGTTCCAAGCCCTCTTTCTCAAACCCTAATTTCGCTATTTATAGGGCTTAGGTCACTTTACATTATTAGTGCTCGAATCCACTAAATTCGGACTCAAATCAGCCATAAAATTGGGTCAGGTCACGTCTGGAGCACGAGGCATGCGGGAAGTCGTGCGGGCGCACGCCAGCCCGCACGCCTTATTTCCAAGCCTGTGCTCTTTGTGATGCGGAAGCACGAACGGCCGTAAAGCTCTCTGTAAAATTGGAGGTGTGTACTAGAGTGCTTGCGCGGGTGTGTGTGGGTGCACGGCTGCCCGTTTCTTGCTTCGTGTGGGCGCGTGCGGGCGCACGCTAGCCTTCACGGCTTTAGTAAATTGAAGCCACGTTACTTCCATTTTGCTCTCGAATCTCTCCAGTTCCCTGCAAATAAGAATTAACACTAATTAAGTATCAATGGACAAGAATCGCTCAAAATCACATAAATAGTGTACAAAGAATTGATATAAAAATATGATTAATTGAGCGTTTATTTATCCCAAATATCCCCATACTTAAGCGTTTTCTTGTCCTCAAGTGAACAAAGAAATAAGATTTTAAAAGATTAGAAGCGTTCAACCTCAGTCTATAAAGCATTTGCATTTTGTTCTACTCAAAGCATTCACCATTGGAATGCGTATTTTCCTATGTCAACACCTCAGACTTAGGGCAATCTCACGACAAATTTTAGCATAGCTCTAGATGAGAGTTTCACTCCACTTACCATGTTCCCGAGTCTTAGATTGGCAAGTATACCCTCAGTGGACTCTAGAGGTTCCTTGAGGCTCTGAGTACAAAACATCTAGCCCCTAAAAAAATAAACTTTCTTTTTGTTCTTTTCTTTCCAATTTTTCTACTTTTCTCTTTTTCTTTTCATATAAATCTTGGAAGGGCATCACTAATGAATCCGACTATCTGGGGGGAACAAAAGATAAACATAGAGTGTAGATCTCCCTTTCTGGGGCATGCACATGCTGGCCAGGCACTGGAATAACCAATGACTCAAAAGATTACAACTCTACATACACGCACTCATACTCATAAAGGACTTTTCAGTTTTAGGAGTACTTCATCACTAAGAGTAGAGGAACAATATCTTGGTTTTTACTTTCATAGTTTCCATGTGCATAACTTATTCACTATTTACAAACTCTACTTACAGGGCTAGAAGTTTTGACTAGTGCCACGAAAACTCTTGGAGCTATTGAAGATAATACTTAACAATCTAAATCAAGGAAACATGATCATGGGTTATTGAATGTCACTAGAGAATGTATAATAGTCATGAAGATTTTCTCTAAATGTCCAAGGTGTTTCATTGGAAAAATTGAAATTTTTTCTCAAATGGTGCAAACTAACAGTAAGACAAAATTGAAAAAAAATTTCAACATGCCGTCATCGGTGTACACTAAGCATGTATTTCACATAAAAGATTTGCAATGAATTCATAGAATACTATCCCCATACTTAAATATTTGCAATGAATTCATAGAATACTATCCCCATACTTAAATATTTGCAATGAATTAATTTGGAAATATATGCAATGAAGTTGGGGAGCTACACATGTGTACCCATACCCACATTTAAAATTTTGCATTGTCCTCAATACAAACAATAAAGAATGTAAATGATAAAAATATAATAAAATAGAGATTGGCAAACTGAAACATCCCTGATAAATTGGGGAGTGTATCCATTGCTTGAGTGAAATGAAAGAGGTCATCATGCAACATTTTTTAGATAAACATGCAAGCATGAAGGGGATCAAAAAACACAACAGCATAACAAAAGTAAATAGCATAGAAAAAGATTTCTCAACCGGAAATAGAAGAGAAGAAAACAAAATATATCAGGGAGTAGCCCTTGCTAACTAAAAAAAAATGTGACGTAAATCCCAAGATTGTACTGACATCCCATCGTAGAGTACTCCAAGCTGGTGCTGTAGGTGTGGCGCGTGGAGTACTCCAAGCTGGTGTTGTAGGTGGGTCTCGTGTAGAGGAAAAAGGGGTCGGATGAGCGTGTGGTGAATGGAGGAGGTATGTGTAGTAGCAGGTGCCGCTGGGGATTCTCTGAGCTCGCGGATCATATATAAAATTGTACTGACATCCCATCGTAGCTGCTCATGCTGGTCCTGGGTCTGTCGGTCTGATGCAGAGAGATGCTGCAACGCTGCTCGAATTTGCCTCTACTCCTCCTTAGTCTCCGCTGGGAGTCGGTAATGTGACCTAGCCCTTGCACGATCGTCTACTAGCCCGTTTGAATCTCCTCGAGCTGCAGGATGATCTGCTGGTGGCTTGGGCTACGAGGTGGTGGAGGGGCAGCTGAGGATGTAAATGGATCTCTTCCTTGTCCTCCACGGGCTCCTCTCTCTGCTCACACCCTGAAATGACATATCGCCATTGTGTGTGTACGATCAGTCCCATCGACTTGAGAGTCGTAAAGCCGAGGGGTTGTATGACATGGATCCGGTGTGGTCGGGGGTAAGGTCCAAGTAAACTCATGTTGCGCAGGAGTGCAGTGATATAAGGGCTGGCCAAAATCACCCTAAACTTCGAATATAACCCTTGGCTGGCGATATAGTCCGCAATGATGTGGCCGAGGTGGACGGGGACTCTCTCGGTCATAATGTATATCACTAGCTGGTCGGCAAGGGTGACGTGGCCAGTGTTGTCGTCTTTCCCCGCGATGGATCTGCTCGTGAGGGCTTGGATGTAGCGGTGGACCGGGTCAGATAGGCGTGATGCCTTCTTCGGGTCCATAGTCGCCGCTTGGGATACCTGCCTCCAATAAGAAGGAAGGGCATGTGTACAAGGAAGCCAACAGCTAACTCCTGGTACTCATTGGTCTCCGTGTATGCTCATTCGTATAGGCCAAGTGGATGGAGAAGTCTGTAATGTTGAGCTGGCTCATAACACTGTGGATGTAAAATCTGAAAGCGTTTTGGTTCCCCGTGGAGAAGTGGCTCCGATCAACCTCTAAGGTGCATAAGACCTCGAGTGCTATGTCTCTATACACAAGCTCTGAAATGGAGAACGATCGATCCCATCCTTTAAAAGAAATCATACTCTGGACCTCTCCCTCTATCTCAAGCTCGCGGAGCACAGTCCAATCGATGTAAATGGTGACGTCGAACTCCTTCAAGGATAACATGTCGTATTGCTTTTGATAGCGATGCTGAAGGAGTCGGGGGCCCGAGGAGAATGGATTCTCGCTACTCTTTCTCTTAACACCCTTGTTGGCCACTTGCTTTGTCTGTGCCATATCTGTAATTGAAGAGGATGCGGATTAATCACACTGAAATTTTCCTGGTTGTAGAAAAAAGGGTTTTAGGCTCGCGTGCGAGCGCACGCCAGCCTGCACGCGTCGTGCAGAGCTTCTGCGCTTAGGGTTATGGCAATACGGCCACATACGACTCCGTTTGCTCAATAGACAAGGGAGCAATTACGTTCTTGACAAGTAAATGAACATGTATGCATGGAAATGCTTGAAAGAAATCGTAAATGGGAGAATCACGAGAAAGAACCTAGAACCCTAGAAATAGGAAACTGAAATCAAGAGGGATGATTACCTTGGATGCGCCGTAAATCGTCGATGAATCTTGCGGGATTAAGAGGGAGGGGAAGAGGGAGAAGGGGAGTGTGCTTCATTGTTGCATGGGGTTTTGATTTAGAGGGGTGCAGGCGCAGGCTTTTGTAAAGGGAGAAGTCGAAACCTTGTGCTCGGAGTCAGTCGATTCGCGAGTTGTACCGGCAGTTACATGGGCGCACACTCGGCCTCACATAGAGCTTTATGGGTTGGTGCGGGCACATGCTTTCCGTACATGATATTTCGTTGGCTGGTGCGGGCGCACGCTTGTCCGCACGACTTCCTTGTGCAATGGAATTAGGGCATTTTCTTGGGCACCCTATCCTATCTCCTCTCGATATCTTTACTCATTCTTCTAAGCTCCGAAGCTTACCCTGTTGACACAAGATTGAGGTCTCGCTCTAGGTTCATGACGGAGTAAGGGATTGGATTACTTATTTCAAGATGACATAACTATCTCTAGACTGACACTATAAAAATCCTAAGAAAAGAAATTTTAGGGACTTTGGGGTTCCTCCCAAGAAGCGCTTGTTTAATGTCCTTACCTTAACATTGGTGCTCCTTGCTCACGGAGGGTCAAACGCATGAATTCCCTCTCGAACTTCCCCCTTATATCAGTTTCCAAAAAATGAGAATCCTAAACTAGAATAAACGTGGGATTAACCATATCGGGCATTTGCTACATGTCCTACCTTAGCGTGGGTGACTGTTTCCTCAATGCTCTTCTCCTTGTCTTTTTCCTTCCAGAATAGTTGCTGGATAAATATTTTCTTTGATCCCTTATCTTTCTTCCTCGCTTGCCCTTAGTTGCCTTTACATATGAAATCAGGATTTCCTTCCATCGATTTCTCCATTTCGTCGTCCAGCTTTCCTAAGTACTTCTCAAGTGGATCGATTCCTAACACTTCTTCAATGCAACTATCAGCGATCAGTTCAAGATCATCAATAATATAAGATAAGTCATCGTGGTCAAGTTATGTCGCATTGCTCTAGGAAGCTTTAACTCGACTTTGCTATCACCCACTCTTAACGACATCTTGCCTTCACCGTGATCATGTAGGGCTTTTGCAGTGGCCAAAAATGGTCTTCCCAGTATCATTGGGACTTCAACATCATCGTTAATGTCTAGTAATACAAATCAGCAGGGAACACAAGCTTGTCAACCATTACTAATACATCCACCACCATTCCTCGTGATCTCTTAATGGATCAGTCGGCGAGTTGAATGGTCATCTTTGTAGTCTCGGGTCCTCCCAGCCCTAACTTCATAAATAACTCGTAAGGCATAACATTGATGCTAGCGGTTGAATATGCTAAAGCACTCTCCTCTACTCCACCCCCAATGGCGCAAGGGATCACCATACTTCCTGGGTCCTTTAACTCCCTTGGTAAGTTGTTGGGCTGTAATACCACTGAGCATTTAGAATTCAATGTTACTGTTGCGACTTCTTCTAACTTTCTCTTGTTAGTTAGCAACTCTTTCATATATTTGGCATATTTAGGCATTTGAGAAAGTACATTAACTAGAGGTAGACTCACATCTAGCTGCTTGATTGTTTCCAATAATTTCTTGAAATGGGCATCATCCTTTGCTTTCTTCAATATGTCAGGGTAAGGAATCCTGGGTTGATACTCAAGAGTCTGTGGGGGTTCCATTTCCTTGTCTTTTTTCTTAATTTTCTTCGACAACGTTCTCCTTAACTCGTTGTGATTCACCAGTTTCTACATGTGTGTCTACTTTTCCAGCTTTTCTGACCAATAGCTCCACCTCTTTACCACTTCGAAGAGTGATGGCCTTTAGTTGCTAGCGGGAATTTTCCTCGGTGTTGCTAGGTAGGCTTCCTTGAGGTCTTTCCGATGAATTTCTAGCCAATTGTCCCACTTCATTTGCCAAGCTTTGAATACTTGCTTGGACGTTGCGCAGCATTGTATCAATTGTTTCAAATCTTGCGGTTGTGGTTACCATGAACCTAGCTAAAACATCCTCGGTGGTGTGTTTTGGTGGTTGAGGTTTTCTAGGTAAGGAGTTGAATCCCGGAGGGGTGGATGATCCTTGGAGATTGTCATAGGATAACCCGGGATGATTCCAATTAGGCATATAGGGCCTAAATTGTGTACCTTGGGGTCTTGGGTTACCCATACATTGAATTTTCTCCATGGGGGATACTTCAACTCTTGCAATGGGGCATTGTGATGAATCATGCCCACCTCCACAAGAACCACATGAGATAGTTGCAACTGCCTCCCTATTGACGACTATGATGCCTCAGTGTTGGCCATATCTTCAATCAACTGCTTGGTACCTTCAAGGTATTTGTTGCCGAAGGAACCTCCAGCTGCGGCATTCACCAGCTGCTTGGTGTGATTGTTTAGCCTGTTATAGAGAGTGTGGAGTTTAGCACATGGCTCTATACCGTGGTGTGGGCAGCGCCTAAATAAGTCCAAGAATCTTTCGTAGGCTTTTGAACAGCGACTCATTCTCACCTTGCTTGAGAACAGAGGGAAGTATCTACCTAGGAATTTATCCAACATATCCCTCCAGGTTCTTATACTCCCTACTGGAAGTGAGGTGAGCCAATGGTATGCTACTTCTCTCAAGCTAAATAGGAACAATCTCAAGTAGATGGCATTGTTAGAGACTCCATTGATCTTAAAGATGTTACAAATCTGAATAAAGGGGGCATGTGCATGACGGTCCTTATCTGGGCGTCCGTCAAATTGAAATAGATTTTGAATCATTTGAATGGTGCTAGCCTTGATTTCAAAATTGTTTGCAACCTGAGGTGGGTGGACACTGAATTCTTCCCTTGTGTACTCCTATCGCTCATAGTCAGATAGTGTTCTTCTCCTTTTCGTTGTTATTGGGGGCTCTCTGGATTCGATGTTCACTTCTGTAGGAAGGACGTTCTCAGACTCTACAGAAAGTCCCAGAGTTGTCTCTTATGGTGAGCTCTGTGCTTCTCTAATTCTTTGGTGCAGAGTGCCTCGATATCGCTATCACCTTCCACCAAACCCACTAGATTCGCTCGGGTCATGCACCAAGTCCTCGCATAAACAAGAAAGAACAAGAATCAGAGGTTCAAATTCTCAAAGTAAGCAAAATAAAGTGAATGAAGGAAAATTAGTAAGGAAAATTTTAAAAACCTAAAACTAAGACTAACTAATAGACTCTTTGTATTCTTAGTGACCTAAAGGTCCCTGGCAACGGCGCCAAAAACTGGATAGTGTGAGCATAATACTTATGCTTATACCGCAATTTCACGAGTCGTACCAAGTAGTAAAGTGGTCTATGAAAGTTGGATGTCGAACCCACAGAGAGATCCACACCACTAATTCTATCTAATTGTCTGCTATCTAGACTTTTCAAAGGTTGATGAGTCCTAATCTAATTTCTAAAACTGAAAATGGCTTGACACCAACTTAATGAAAGTAGTAATGGCAATCAATCATAAAAGGGAGATACCCGGGCAATGAATCCCCTCTGGATATTCATAAATTGGGGCAAGTATGGATTTCTAATTAGTGAATATTGGTTTATGGACCAGGCATTCCAACAGTGTTTTCACACGCTCCTTTGAGGTGAGTTACTAACCTAATTTTATCATTGCATTAAAGTTCTAGGGAATACTCATCTTGGAAGAGTTGTAGGAATAATCAATCCAAAGGAGTCTCTCATCTAAATACTTGATCTCTCGGCGTATTCACAACCCCCACCTATTGAAGTAGATCTATATATTTATAGAGGTGTGGGATCGAAAATACCCGCTTGGCATTGTGTTTGTGAAACGATACCAGGCGACATATCGAATCACAAATTAGATTTTATTTATTTATTTATTTATTTATTTAATATTGTGGGTTCTTCCATTCCTAATAGAGGCTTCCCTCTATTATTAATTATCCCAGAAAGCGTCTTGGGAACCTCCGATTAAGGGCATAAGTACAAGTAAAGGCAATGAATAATAAAATAAAAAAAATTATTTTGTTTATTTGCAAACAATAATTGTTTTATTACATATGAATATCATCATGGGATATATATATATATATATATATATATATATATATATATATATATATTTATTTATTTATTTATTTATTTATTTATTTATTTAAATGACGCTGCCTTCCGCCTTGAGACGTGCACTTCGCCATTTGGGATTTGTGTTTCATCGGCAGCCTAAAATGTATGCTTTGTAGCCACCTTGAGATTTGCACCGCTTTAAGATTTAATTTCATATTGGCCATCTCTAGATGAGTATTTCATCGTCGCCTCAAAACATGTGTCACTTTGAAATTTGTATTTATTGGCTGCCTCAAGATGCGTGCTCATTACCCCTTCAAGATTTGCGCCGCTTCAAAATCAATTGCATTGAGATGCGCATTCCATCACTCTATCGAGATGCATGACACTTTGGGATTTGGATTTTATCAGCCATCTCAAGGTGAGTGTTCCACTATCGCCTCGAGATATATGTCCTCTGAGATTTGGATTTCATCGATCGTCTCGAGATAAATATTCCATTGTCGCCTCGAGATACATGTCTTTTTGGATCTCATCAAAATGCCTCGAGGTGAGCGTTCTACCTTTACCTAGAAACTTGTAATGTTTTGATATCACACGTCCCGAGATATGCACCCATTATCATCTCGAAATACGTGCCATGCTTCCTTTGCAATCATCTTCATAAACCCTTTGACCTGGTGGTTTTGCTTTCATATCAGGTAAGCTTTCCATTGTAACGGGCCAGACTTGTCAAGCGGGTTAGGGGTGTATTTAAGCAGAGCCGTTCATGAGCAGCGTGGTGTTTGGCTCGATAAGAGCTCGTTCGTGTTCAACTCTTATTGAAAACGCGTCAAGCTTGAACTTCAATTTCAAGCTCTATTAATAAACGATCCAAGCTTGAGCAGAGGAAAGCTCAGCTCATTTAGACTCGCAAACAAGCTCGTATATATGTACTAAAAATATTTGGGTGGATGTAAAGATTAGTATTGATGAACAAACTCACGAAAAAGCTTGTGAACTGTAATTCTTCAAACGAGCCAAGCTTGAACAGAATTTTTTGGCTCGATTCGAGCCACGAGCCGAGCTTGAGCTCTTCCTTTTAGTCACGAGCCAAGCTTGAACACAAGAAAGCTCGGCTCAGTTCTACTCGAATACACCACTAAAACGGGTTGGGTTGGAACAAATGGAGGACTGAATTGGGTAAGTGTTAACCGTGTGAAACTTAATGGGTTGGAATTTGGGTTGGGTTTCATTGCAACAATGCCACTGTAGTGTTATTTGTGACTTAGCTTATGTGGTTGAGTGATTTGAGATTGTTAGTGGGTTGTCTCGTATGCCATATTAGCAATCTCTTGTAAATATAGGGGTAGGACACTTGGATGGTAGATATGAAACCATATGCCCTATGATGTAAAGTGACATATGGTGTTGACTTAGTGACATAAGATTCAAAACCACCATTGCCAATACATGACAATTTTTTGCTCCATGACCAATTCGTCCTTTTGTTTTACATTTCCTTCAGCTTTGTCTTCTTTCTTATTTTTTTATTGTTGTCTATTTTATTTGATCCTTCCCAAGATCCCATCGAAGCATGGTAAAACATATGATTTTAGAAGCCTCAAGCTCTTTCCTCAAAATTTCTGAAATATCATTCTTCAAAATAATCAAAGCCATCAACCTTGCATCTATGATATTATCCTACTGCACATCCACATCACTGAAGAGATCCTTATGACCATTTTTACTAATATGCCTCACATGTTATTTCCTTTATTTATAATATTTAATAATAGCATAGTATTAGAATATAACGAACTTTGTTTCAAGCTATACTGAGGTTATGATTCACAGTAATCTTTTCAGCATAATTCCACAATGAACCAACTTTCTTCTTAAACTATGACTATGAGCCTTCCTCGATCTAATTGGAAGAATATACAATCCATGTATCAATAATTGAGGAACTACTGGCAAGTGAAAATCATAAGCCAAACTCATAATTGGTTACACTGCTACCCTTTTTATTATGCAGCAACTAGCAGTCCCAAAGTATGGATTTCCTTCTTTATGCCAAAAGCAATAAATATGCAACCCCATATTAACTAGAACCATTTTAGCAACTAACTGCATCAATTTAGTAACTAATTGTTGTTGAATGATCTTAACAAAACTCAACACAAGTTCAAAGCATTGAACAATTTTTTTTTTTTAATTTCTTTCTTAGCAAAACTCAACACAAGTTCAATCCTGAATTCTTCCCCATCCACCATATAATTAACAAATTGATGAAGCATTGAAGGGACCATTTGGCTTTCATGGATACATGGCCTTCCCAATAGGGCTTTGTATGAGGCATCTGCATCGATCACATGGAACTTCACATCAGATGTCATCTTTCCAAATTTAATTGGGAGAGTGATAGACCCGAATGCCTTCTGGCTATGCTGATTAAAAACCTTGAATGACGATCTTCTCCTGAGATAAGTGGTATATTTTGAGAGCCAATGCCTGGAGAGTGTTGAGGGTCATTAGGTTCACAGAAGACCCTGGGTCAATAAAAACTCCGTTGATTTTTATTCCATCACAAGAACAAGTAACATATAACGGCCTGTTATGTTCTGTAGTACCGAGCAACAAGTCTTCATTTGTGAAGGAAATTGAAGGGGTATGAAATGCATATAGAGCTTCTTTTATATTGACCTCAGCAAAGTAGGTCTGATACTCCTCAGGATTTTGTAGGGCATGTATTAGAGATTCCCTGACTTCAATTGGCATCATCAGTGTGTCGTACATACTAAGAAGTGCCGGGACTTTCTTCAAGTGTGCCAACATATTGTAATTCGGCTTCTTTGAAGGTTTCTTTGGTGAAATGTTTCCTTCTTCAATCATCTTTCCTTTGTTTTTGTCATTTGAACGGGATGCCTGTCTTGGCTGAAGTACTTTCCCAGCTCTGAGCTGCATTTGATGTACATGATATGGTATTTAATCTCCTTCATCATCTTCTTCATCTGGGAAATTTAATTCATCATCAGAATCTTCTTGACATGTTATGGAATGACAAACACCTTTCTCTTCAAAGTAGTCGTCTATCAGCATCAAATTTCCCATGAAAACTTGTTTTTGTACCCACTTCTGGAAATTTTTTCATTCTTCTATGGTATGCCCCACAAGTCGGTGATATGGGCAATAATTCGGGTGACTATCAAGATGCATTAAGCATGGCCTCTTGGGTTTAGGTAGCTCCAACCCCATTTTCTCTTGCCCTTCTTAATCTTGATATTTTGGAGAACAGACTTCCCTTTATCATTGGTTGCTTTCATTGGAGGCAAAGACTCCACAACCTCCAAAACAAAATTTTGCCCTGATGCTTTTGGAGGATATCTTCTAGACTCATCCCATTCAGCATCTTCAATATGTAACTGCAGTAGCCTGTTAGCTGACTACTCTGTCACCCTTTGAATGATGAAAGCAGGAATTTCTTCAGCAGACATAGCTTTCCTCAAGACTTTATATTTTGGGGTCTTTGGGGTGTAGTATGGTTTCTTTGGCTCTTTTGGTTGGTGTGGCTCCAAGAGTCTGGCGTTCGCCTTCTTCACTCTTTCTCTGAAAGCCATCTTCTTCTTTTGCTGCTTGCTGATATAGGGTTGGCCATGACGATCGCACGACTCTTCTGCCTCAGAAAAGCTATCATTGTCATCATCATCATCTAGGTTATACAAAGGGTATTCTCCTCTAGAAACAACCCTGCAAGTTTAAACTTGTATATCTTCATCATCTTCCTCAACTAATTCCCCAAGTAATTCTTCAACCTCTTCAAGAAAATAGTCTTTGAGAGTTATTAAGACCTTTTCCTTATGCTTATATTCATCAAGGGACTCTATATACTCTTCAACAATGGATTTCTTGCGCTTCGATTGTTCGCGCTTCTGATTTCTCTTTTTGTTCTTCTTCTTTGCTTGTTTTATTGGGAGTCCTTTAGGGGGTTCTTGGGAACATCTCCAAGTGATTCCTGGAAGCTCAGCCAACTTCTGTAACATCTTCTTTGATTTCTTGGATATGAATACTTCCCACAATCCTTCTGGAACAGCAGGAGGCCTATCATCTTTTGCTGATGGGAGTATTACTTTATTGCCCACTACTATGACTTCTCCTTGGGATGATCCCTCATGGTCTCGGGTGGTCACATAGCGGGTATGCTCATTTGGTTGCTCCAACAAGACATTCGTCGAGAGTGTAATTTTGCCCTATTGATATTGTCGCTCAACCCAATCCATGAAAACATAACAGTCTTCGATTGTGTGCCCCAGTACTCTATGATATGGACCGTAACTGGGATGGTCCTTCTTGTTTTGCTCTTCTGGTCTCTTGCATTCAAGGAGCTTCAGACCTTCCTTCACAACATTTTTAAAGATCTTCAATACCTTATCTATTCTGAAGAATATTTCTTATTCATCCTTTCTTTTAAAGAAGGAAGAGGTTTTGACTCGTTACCAGCAACACCTAAGGTGGGTGGCTTGACTTATTCTGGCTTGTGAGACTCCACAATGCCTTTTCCTTTAGCAATGTTGAAGGTTGTAGCAGTATACTTAACACCTTCTATCCTTTTAAGCTTTTCTCTATCATTCCTTGAGGCTTGAAAATTGGAGAATATCTTCTGGCTTGTACTTTCCAATTTCTTAGCTTGTGAAATCAACTTTTGGAATGTGGTGATGCTAGATGTACTCAGAAAGGGGGCCATCCAGCTATCAAGGGGTTGTTCACATTTGATGCTCAGGTTTCTCCATCTCATAATGTAATCAACCACTTTCTCATCTTTATTCTGATGAGTGGCTTCGAGGTCGACAATCGTGATTTTGTCACTTATGCCCCCAAACCTTACCCGAAATGCATCTTTCAGCTGTTGCTAGGTTTGAATTGACTCGGGTTGCAAGCTGGTATACCACTCAAATGCCACTCCTGTGAGACTTACGGAAAATTGTCTAAGGAGAAGCGAAGGATTAGCACTTGTATCTCTACAGTCTGTCACAAAATGAGCCAAGTGTTGATCAGGGTTGCCAATCTCAGTAAATTGCTTGAACATAGGTACATTGTACCCTTTAGGGTAAGGTACCAAGTCATGATAGCTGGGATAAGGTTTATCTCCATCGACCCTTATCTCTTTCCCTTTGACTTGTCTCAATTCAGCTGCCACCATCCGTTGTATCTCCTCCTGAGTCATTGCAGCTGACTGTTCTAGAATAGGAATATATAAGGTTCCCCCTTGCTCTCCTGGCCTAGGGATTTCTCTTATAGGAGCATATGAAGTTCTCTCTTGCTCTCCTGGCCTAGGGACTTCTCTTGGTTGTAGAGAGGTTCTCCCTTGCTCTACTGGCCTAGGGGTTTCTCTTGGCTGTGGATTTAGACTTCTCGACCTTTGTGCTTTTTGATTTTCCATTAAGGTAGCCATTTGTCTCTGCATCTTCAACACTGACTCCATCAACATCGTCATGTTTTCATTATTAAGCTATTGATATTCAGCTTCCCGATTTTCTATTTACTGGATTCTCCTTGTAAAATCATCTCCATTATACACAAAGACAGGTTTATCATCTGCTTCTTCATTTGGAGGGTCTACTTCCTTGTAATTCGTTGGCATGCGAAACACTGGAAGGCTCCCCATTCTCTGACCATCATGTGGTATCTGGCTTAAACCTTCATCCCCCACCCCACTTTGAGAATCCGCCGCCCTTCTACAAGATCTTGTGAACACCCTTGGTTGTTTTGGTTCGGGTACTGGATCTCCTTGGGCTTCAGTGACCATCCGGACAGTGTGTAATTCTACATCAGCATCAGACATTTCTTCATCTTTCATTTCTTTCCTTCACTAAAACTTTGAGCAGGAGGTCTTAACTTGATTTTGTCCAGTTGTTATTGAATCAAAAACTGTCTTCTGTGCATTTGATACTAACTGCTTCTTCTTTTGGTAGAAGTCTCTTGGCGTTATCTTTTCTAACTGCAGCTTCTTTGACCCTGTGTAAGTCTTGTAGAGATTTTGTTGAAAGAGTCCTTATGGTGGGACTTTGGGGGTCTACCACCTTTGTTTTTGTTTGGCTAAGGCCGCAGCTCTGCACTAGTTGAGTTCTTCTTCACCAGCTTGAGTGGTTCAAACGAGTTGTTGAATGAACTCACCTGATCATTTTTGTGTCCTTGACACACAAAGTCTAGCTTCCTTTTTGGAATCTATATCCTCCTGGGTGTGAGTCTTGAGAACACACTCTTCTTAGGTGTATCCTCATCAGAATGGAATATCCTACTTGCTCTCCCCTTTTCAGTAATAGTGAAAGTAGGTTCATCATCTTCATCATTCGAAGACACTATCCTTTTAGGGTAGGATAGCCTCTTAAAAGCAGACATCCTTGGTGGTTCCTCTGTAACAGTATCTTTGCTGGTCGCAGGGATTATCACATTTGGGCGACGCCCTTTTGATGGGAGGCGTGGAACAACCAGGTTCTCCTTCGTTAGTGAAGGCTTCCTCACGAATTGCACTGACTCAGAAATTGTGCCCAATCTTAATTCGGCTCCAGCAGCTCTAGTGCTGAAGGTGTAGTTGTGCAATTGGACTTCAGTTCCTTCCCCGAGGAAGATGGTGAGCTTAGGGCTTCCAAGTGTGGTTGAACTCTTGAATGCCATTTCGTCTGCAATAAGAAGAAAAATAACAATGTTAGTTTTCTTGCATACGTTATAAAAAACATGTCTCTACTTGTACTTTTGCCTCAAAGATGGGAGGTGGAATATAGGTCCCCACCGGGCCTGGCATTGTGTCTGTGAAAAGACACCAGGCGACATATCGAATAACAAATGATATTTTATTATTATTATTATTTTAATATTGTGGGTTCTTCCATTCCTAATAGAGGCAAGCCTCTATTATTAATTACCTCAGACAGCGTCTTGAGAACCTCCGATTAAGGGCATAAGTACAAGTAAAGACAATGAATAATAAAATATAAAAAAATGATTTTGTTTATTTACAAACCATAATTGTTTTATTACATATGAGTATCATCATGGGTATATATGTATTTATTTATTTATTTAAATGACGCTGCCTTCCGCCTTGAGAAGTGCACTTCGCCATTTTAGGATTTGTGTTTCATCGGTCGCCTCAAATGTATGCTTTGTTGCCACCTTGAGATTTGCACCGCATTAAGATTTAATTTCATATTGGCCATCTCGAGATGAGTGTTTCATCGTCACCTCGAAACATGGGTCGCTTTGAAATTTGTATTTATCGGCCTCAAGATGCGTGCTCATTACCGCTTCAAGATTTGCGCCGCTTCAAAATAGGTTGCATCGAGATGCATGACACTTTGGGATTTGGATTTCTTCCACTATCGCATCGAGATATATGTCCTCTGAGATTTGGATTTCATCGACCGTCTTGAGATGGATATTACACTGTCGCCTCGAGATACATGTAATTTTTGGATTTCTTCAAGATGCCTCGAGGTGAGTGTCCTACCTTTACCTCGAAACTTGTAATGTTTTGATATCACACATCTCGAGTATGTACCCATTATCATCTCGAAATACGTGCCATTCTTCCTTTGCAATCATCTTCATAAATCCTTTGACCTGGTGGTTCTGCTTTCATATCAGCTAAGCTTTCCATTGTAACGGGCTAGACTTGTCAAGCGGGTTTGGGCTTGAACAAATGGAGGACTGAATTGGCTAAGTGTTAACCGTGTGACACTTAATGGGCTAGAATTTGGGTTGGGTTTCATTGCAACAATGCCACTGTAGTGTTGTTTGTGACTTAGCTTATGTGGCTGAGTGATTTGGGATTGTTAGTGAGTTGTTTCGTATGCCATATTAGCAATCTCTTGTAAATAGAGGGGGTAGGACACTTTGATGGCAGATATGAAGCCATATGCCCTATGATGTAAAGTGACCAGTTTATTCAAATCACATATGGTGTTGACTTAGTGACATAAGATTCAAATCCACCATAGCCAACACATGACAATTTTTTGCTCCATGACCAATTAGTCCCTTCGTTTTTACATTTCCTTCAGCTTTGTCTTCTTTCTTATTTTTTTTTTTGTTGTCTGTTTTATTTGATCCTTCCCAAGATCCCATCTCTAGAAGCATTAGAAGCATTAGAAGCATTAGAAGCATCAAGCTCTTTCCTCAAAATTTCTGAAATATCATTCTTCAAAATAATCAAAGCCATCAACCTTGCATCTATGATATTATCCTATTGTACATCAACATCACCGAAGAGATCCTTATGGCCATTTTTACTAATATGCCTCACATGTTATTTCCTTTATTTATAAGATTTAATAATAGCATAGTATTAGAATATAACCTACTTTGTTTTTCAAGCTAAACTGGGGTTATGATTCACAGTAATCTTTTCAGCATAATTCCACAATGAACCCACTTTCTTCTTAAACTATGACTATGAGCCTTCCTTGATCTAATTGGAAGAATACACAACCCATTTATCAATAATTGAGGAGCTGCTGGCAAGTCAAAATCATAAGCCAAACTCATAATTGGTTACACTGCTACCCTTTTGATTCTGCAGCAACTAGCAGTCCCAAAGTATGGATTTCCTTCTTTATGCAAAAAGCAATAAATCTGCAACCCCATATTAACTAGAACCATTTTATCAACTAACTGCATCAATTTAGTAACTAATTGTTTTTTAATGATCTTAACAAAACTCAACACAAGTTCGAAGCATTGAACAATTTTTTTTTTCATTTCTTTCAAAGATTTCGTTAAACAAGTTATATGCGTTTTATACAAGCAAACTTTTGGCATAATTTTGGAGCATTTCTTCATAAAAATTTACAATCATGCAAAATTTCTTTTCTAATTCACAATCTCTGTCTGATGTTGCTAATGCTACTTTTCTTCATCCTTGACAGCTTGAATTCCTTTAGTTGTTTGTCATCACCTTCATTCTTTCCTTCTATGATCTCCGCAAAATGCCAAATCCTTCCCATACCTCTTCAAATTTAAATCGTGAAAGAACTCACACTCTCACAAATATTAACTTGGGATTAATGTCAACAAGAACTTTTGGCTAGCTGACGGCAACCTTAAACAGATCATTGAGCTCCTCCTCTCTGGGCTTACCCTCCTCTTCCTTCTTGGCAGCGACCTTGGAAACGTCAGTCTTTGGCTGGACGGCCAGTTGGAAGGCTTTGGATGCACTTCTAGACATCCTTGCCTTGTTCTTTAATCCGGAAGTCTTATCCTCTACAACCTTCTACTTTTTCTGGAAGGCTGTTGTTTCGGCAACATTGGCTCCATCAAGGGAGGCCCAAGTCTTAGCAAGGTTGTCGACAACGGGCGTCCATAAGGGAAACCGGTGACGACGTTGAGGGATGGCGGCGGTGAGGCGTCCACAAGGGAGGCCTGCAATAACGTTGAGGGCTGGTAGCGGCATGGTGTCCACAAGGGAGCCAAAGGCTCGAACTCGGTGGCAGTGGACCGGAAACTTTAAGAGGGCAGGCGGTGATGGTGTCCTCAAGGGAGCCAGAGATTTGGCGGCAACATGCCGGAATGTTTGGTGAAAGCTGGCGGTGATGGCGTCCACAAGGGAGCTAGAGTTTGATGCGGGCTGGGGGCAACGGCTGGAGACGATGACCTCCACAAGGGAGCCAGAGATCTGGCGGCTACGGTTCCAGAGCTTGATGAGGGCCGATGACGACGTCCTCCGCTAGGGAGCCGGAGTTTGGCTTTAGGCGGCGACGACGGCAGGGCGTCCACAAGGGGCTAACGACAGTCTCCACAAGGGAGCCGGAATCTGGGCGGCGACGATGGCAGGGCATCCACAAGGGAGCCAAAACCATGTGTTGGGCGGCGACGGTGGCAGGACATCCAAAAGGGGCTGACGACGGTCTCCGTAAGAGAGCCGGAACCTAGTGTTGAGCGGCGACGACGGCAGGGCATCCACAAGGGGCTGACGCCGGTCTCTGCAAGGGAGCCGAGATCTAGTGTTGGGTTACATGAAAGGAGATCATAGAAAAAAAATACTTTTCCTTCTCCTTTCTTTCTCTCAAAAGTTCTTCGTTTCCTCTCAAAAATTCCTCCTCCCTTTCTTCTGAGTTTTCCCTATATATATCCCCCTCTTTAAATCATAACACCTCTTCGAAAAATCATAACACCCCAACCATGGTCATGATAAGATCAAGACTAGTTAATTTAAAAAATTATTTAAAGTTTTTTATTTGAAGTTTTTTTATAACCTCAAAGATTAAAATTTTGTTTTAAAGCTTGAGTTAATCTCGACAGATAAGATCAACAATCAAGTTTTATTTTTATTATATATATATTTTGCTTCGGGATTGGTATTTTCATTTTTTTTTTTGGACTTTAGATTGCCTCAGGATATGTTTCTGGGCCATCTTAAGATTTGTATTTTATTTAGATTGCCTCGGATTTATATTCCCGGGTTATCTAAGATTTATATTTTTATTTTACATATGTCCAGATTGTTTATCCCAATTAAGATTAAAATTTCAAGTTCCATTCAAACTTGAATTATTATTTTTCTTATATAAACAAGAGGGGGCGTTAATTGTCTACACCCCTATCGATCTAGATTGACTCTAAGAGCTATCGCAACGTAAAGAATCAATACTATACATTACATCCAATAGGTTCTCAAAACATTAAAATATTTATTCAAATATAGAAATTCATACAAGTTAGGTTCATCATGCCCAAGTATCTAACAAGTTAGTTCTCCATCAAAGGGGGAACACAAATCCGACACGATGTTTAAGAGAAAGAAATAAGATATACTATGAAACACCCTGCCCTCCACCATTGGTGAGGACCGTTGGCGGTGTGTGTGGAGATGCCCCTTCGATGCTTGCCATCACCCTCTTGCTCAAAGGTCTTCAATGAAACCCTAATCTCCAAGGTGGAGGAAGGGTGGGAGCCTCCAAGAGAGGTGATGAGTTCCATGTTCCAAGCCCACTTTCTCTAACCCTAATTTTACTATTTATACGGTCTAGGTCACTTTACATGATTAGTGTTCGAATCCACTAAATCCGGACTCAAATCAGCGATAAAGTTGGGTCAGGTCGCGTCTGGAGAGCGAGGCGTGCTGCAGGTCTTGCTGGCGCACGCCAGCCTACATGCCCTAATTCCAGGCTGTGCGCCTTGGGGTGAGAGCGCATGAACCGCAATAAAGTTCTCTGTAAGATTGGAGGTGTGTGTTCAGAGTGCTCACGTGGGTGTGTGCGGGCGCACGGCTGCCCGTTTCCTGCTTCGTGCGAGCGTGTGCAGGCGCATGCTAGCCCGCTCGACTTTTGTAAATTGGAGTTTAGCTTCGATTTGTGCTGCGTTACTTCCATTTTGCTCTCGAAGCTCTCTAGTGCCCTACAAATAAGAATTAACACTAATTAAGTATCAATGGGCAAGAATTACTCGAAATCACATGAATAGTTTGCAAAAAATTGATATAAAAATATGATCAATTGAACGCTTATCAGAAATCTATATGGAAGAAGCCCATGCACAATGCAAATTGAGTATAACTCAAACGTCGGGGATTGCCGTACAGCTGGAAGGTGATGGCGCTAAGACTCTGCTCGCCGACAGCGTTGTGGTCCCCCTTAAAGATACTGAGTACCTCTAGAGTGTACTCTCAAAACACCTCATGGTCCGCCTTAAAGACTTGGTCCCATCCGTCCACTAAGAACAACTCTCGCACTCTGACGATATGAAGCTGTTATAGGACTTCCTAATCAACAGTCCTAGTGTGGCCGAACGGGCATGCTGATAAGCGTGTATACTGGGTGCGGAAACGCTCTTCACTAAACTAGGGTTCTCTCGTGGAAGGCTTCGCTTTGGTTCCGCGCCTCTTCGGTGCGTGCGTTGTATTCTTGGTCCTAGTCATGTCTGTAAAATAATAGGGGGACAGGTTAGTACATTTAAAAAGTTTAGAAATGCGATGTATTACACTATGGCCCCATACAGCCAACATACTGGCCGTATGGAGGCCGTATGAGTGCCTTTGGGGGGTAGAGCCCCCCATAACGGGCCCGTGTTTGGGCCGTATGGGCTACCAATGGGTAGGGATGTCAATGGGCCCCGGCCCCGACGGGGAACGCGATTCCCCGCCCCGACGGGGCCGGGGCTGGGGCCGATTTTTCGGGTTCGGGGCCTGGGCCTGGGCCAAAATGCAATTCCCCGTCGGGGTCGGGGCCGTGGCCGGGGAATACCCTCCCCGCCCCGGCCCCGGCCCCGAAATATTTAATTTAAAAAACAATAATATATAAATATAGTATATTTTATATTATAAGTATTTAAATAAAAAATTATTATAAATATAATAATAATTGTCATAATTATAAACCCTAAACTCTAATTAATCAATTAAGTATTAATCAATTAATAAGTTAGGGTCACTTAATTCTACTTTGTATTAAAGAAAGTATGTATTAGTAAAGAAATAAATTCGGGGACGGGGAATCCCCGAACCCGGGTAATCCCCGCGGGGACGGGGATGGGGAAAAATTTTTCCCCATACTCATGGTCGGGGCCGGGGTCGGGGATGGGGGTGGAAAATCGGGGCTGGGGCCGGGGAATGCATCCCCCGGTAAATCCCCGCCCAGTTGACATCCCTACCAATGGGCGTCCCTACTGTCTGTTCGGCCCCAAAAATTATCTCTCCCTTCACCATTCTCTCTAGACAGTGTTCAATCTAGTATTGTGGCCTAAATGTAGCGCAAAACACCCTTATATTCACCCTAGAATCATCTAAATGCAACCCTTGGTTTTCAAGTATAGAAATGAAGATTTAACATAAATAATCTTAAATCATAGCACACCTAGGGTGCAAGATCGCCCAAACGCTAGAGAATGGGTCATGCGCGTGATTGAGAAGTGAAATGGTGTCAGGGATGCCAGATTTGGAAGGAAGAGGAGAGGAGATGAAGGCCCCCCCCCCCCCCTTTCCTTTTTTAAGGGGGACGGGCTCTGTTTGCCCCATACAACCCCTTTACGGGTCATATAATGCCCCATGTACTCCTCTGGCCCAGGCATATTGTCCATATATACGGCCCGTATGTATCCCCATACGTGTCCTCATGTGGCTTATGCAACTAACTCCGAAGGAGTGTCCTTGGTCTCACAGCGCAACCTAACAAGAATGGTCAATTTAGGGCTACTACAAATGCACCTAACATGATGAGTCTAATGATGCAAATGCGGAGGGTGAAACATATCATCAATTTATTTCAAACATTCTAACTAACATAAGCAAATTGCAAAATGAAAAGAAACTTTTTCAAGAACTTGGATTGCCTCCCAAGAAGCGCATGTTTGATGTCACTAGCTTGACATATCTGATGTTACCTCACGGGGGTTTATAAACATGAAAATGCTCACTAGCTCCACCTTTGATACATTTATCAAACAGTTGCTTGCCCAAGTTACTATAAATAGAACAATTATTTCCTCCATACCTGGGCTTCCGCCTAATACCATGTGAGCTGATGAAATAGTATTTACCCATTTTTCTTTCACCTTTTTCCAAATATTAACACCAACAATGAACTTCTGCTTCTTCCTCTTTGTCTTTTTTTTGGCTCCTGGATAAGCCTTCAGTGCAACAGAAGTTTCTTGAACTTCTCCCAGATCATCATCGAGTTCCTCATGATACACGGTCAGCTAGTCCACAACAAACAACTACTCCATGCACTCCGAAGTAATCATGTCCACATCATCAACACTATATGAAATATCGCCGTGATCCATCATGTGTTCGCATGGCTTCGGGCAGCTGGAATACTACTTCTTGATCACCAACTCTTAATACTAATTTCTCTTGTGCATGGTCATTCAGAGCTTGAGTAGTGGCTAAGAACGGACGGCCAAGAATGATCGGAACGTCAACATCTTCATCCACATCTAACAGTACAAAATCAGCTGGGAAGACAAATTTGTTTATCTAAATCAACACATCTTTAGCTAGACCTATAGGTCGTCTCATCGACCTATCGGCGAGATGCAGTGTCATTCCCGGTGGCTTCGGTTCATCAAGGCCTAACCTCATGTACAGCTTGTAGGGCATGACATTGATGCTTGCCCCCGAGTCAACCAATGCCTTCTTCGTAATCACCTTACCAAGCACACAAGGGACAAATAAACTACCCCAATCTTCCTGCTTCTTGGGCAGATTGTGTTGCAACACTGCTGAGTGATAAGCGTTCAATTGATCATGTTTTATAGCAATTATGTGTACATCCTTCATGTGATTTCAAGTAATTCTTGCCCATTGATACCTAATTAGTGTTAATTCTTTATTGCAGGGCACCAAAGAGCTTCAAGAGCGAAACGAAAGTAATACAGGTCAAATCGAAGCAATTCTCAAATTTACTGAAGACATACAGGCTAGCTTACGGGCGTAAGCACCTGTATGAAGCATGTTACGGGCAAACCTGTCCTGTAAGCAACCGTAAAGAGACTCTAAGCACACAACCCCCACATACAGAGAGTGTTACAGGCGAGGATGTGGTCGTATCATCAACCGTACAACCTGATGATGGTCTTAGGGGCAGTCTAACGCCCATAAGACCGCCCGTATGCCTTGCGCTTAGATGCGACCTGACCCAATCTCATTGTTGATTTGAGTCCGGATTTGATTGAATCATGTGTATTAACCTGAACCTTATAAATAGCTGGTTTAGGGTTTAGAGAAGTGGATTTTGGAACTTGAATCTCATCATCCCTATTGGAGGCTCCCACCCCTCTCTCCTCTTTGGAGATTAGGGCACTATTGAAGATTTTGGAGCAAGGAGAGGAAGGCAAGCATCAAAGGGACACCGCCAACGATCATCGCTAACGGTCATCGCTAACGGTGGAGGGAAGTGTGTTTCATACTATGCCTCTTATCTTTCTCTTAAATATTGTGTTTGATTTGTGTTCCCATTTAATAAGGAACTAACTTTGTAGATACTTGGGCATAATAAACCTCCGGATTTATGTTTAATTGTGCTTGTATGGATTTCTATAATTGAATGAATGTTTCTATGTTTTGAGAACCTATTAGATGAATTGTATGGTATTGATACCTTACGTTACGACAACCCTAAGCATCAATCTAGATCTATAGAGATGTAGATGATAACACTCCCTCTATGTAACCCTAGATCTACTTCAATAGGTGGGGGTTGTGAGCAAGCCAAGAGATCGGGTATTTACGAGAGAGACTCTTTAAGATGGATTATTCCCACAAATCTTCCAAGATTTTGTGTTCCTAGAGCGAATTAATGAAACTAGATTAGTAACTCGGCTTGACGGAGGGGGTGAAAGCATTGTAGGAATTCTTCGTCCATAAACCATATTCATTCTAATAGTTCATAATTGCCGCAATTTATGAATATCCTGAGGGGATTCATTGCCTGAGTATCTCTCCCTTTATGATTGATTGCACTCATTACTTTCATCAAGTTGATCATAAGCTACTTTTAATTATAGAAATTAAATTAGGAATGCAACAACCTTTGGATATAGACTAGGTAGCAGATAATTAGATAGGATTAGTGATCTAGGTCTTTGTGGGTTCGATATCCGACCTTCATAGTCCATTTTATTACTTGACACGACTCATGCACTTGCGATATAAGCATAATCATTAGGCTCATAATCAACTTTTTGGCGCTGTTGCCAGGCACCTTAAGGTCACTAAGAATACTAAGAGTCTGTTAGTTAGTCATAGTTTAGGTTTTTAAAATTTCCTTTTTAATTTTTTTCATTCATCTTATTTTGCCTACTCTAAACATTCGTACTACTAACTCTTGTTCTTTCTTGTTTGTGCGAGGAATTGGTGCATGACCCAAGAAAATCTAGTAAGTTTGGTGGGAGGAGATAGCGAAATCGAGTGCACTCTGCACCGACGAATTAGAGAAGCACAAGGTGTAACGCCCCGACCCGGATCCCGGGACCTCGGGCACGTCCACAGACCGTCCGTACTCAAGTGGAGACGAGCCCCACTAGAATACAAGTCCTAAATATGTAATAGCAGATAACAATACATCAATAAAATGTCTCAATTAAATCATATACATAATCAGGGTTATCACAGCGGTAACTAAAATCAGGGTTCAAAATACCCTATACAACAGTCTATACAAACTCAGACCCTACATGGGTCCTAAAACTCTCACACACAACCTGAGGTCCTCGAACCTCTCCAACTTGTCCCAGTCCCACGCGCAGCTCCAAATCCTGAGTCATCTGTCCCTATTAACCTGGAAGGGAGAGAAAAGAAGTGGAATGAGCCTTCGAAAGGAAAGCTCAGTAAGTGCCCTGCAGAAAATCACAATGATGCCACAAAAGATAACGACAGATAGTCAAACAGACATGTAACAGACATATCAAAAATAGACAGCACACAAGCCAATCAAACGGGGCCCCCTATACTCATCCAATCATACCTCCACGGTCAGCACAAGTGCCGTGCGCCTCAGTGGTCAAGTGTCGGACGACAGGTGGCTATGCTCCATGGGTACCCCCACCCAATCCGGACGCATACCAACCCAACCTAAACACAAGCACCACGAGTCTCACAGTAATGTCCCGGTCCACGGTGGCATGCTCAGCGAGCATCCAACATCAAACTCATACATGCAACCAATCCACAGATATGGAAGCAACAAACCATCCAACAGATATGGAATCAACAACAGAGGACCAAGGCATCATAACAACATACACAAGCACAAAACCAACAAAGAAACACCAATCCTGGTAACAACAAGGTCAAAGAAACCCATCACTGGGTGGAACTAGGCAAAGGCACTTACCTCTGATCGCAATCCAATCAAACGACTCATATCTGCCCCGACAAAGCTCCACGCACCTCGTCGATATCTGGTAATCATAAGTCCATACTCAACATCCGTACGCACATTTAAGAATTTAAATAAATTTCTATGACGCATGTCCAACTAATGGGCTCGGCCCATTACCAACCAACTCACTAGTTATCCCTTTTTCAAACCATACATAGTCTCTTTAGTTTAACCAAACTAAACCAAACCATCTCATCATCAACTCACCCCAGCCCAAATAGAAATCAGGCCCAACCAAACTCTATTATAATCACTTCATAAAGCCAGCACTAATAGAATGAAAATTCAATACCAACCACCTTTTTAACATCTAACATCAACCATACCTCAACATAAGTCAAGAATTTCAACAGAACTCAGTAGACCACCTGCCCATGTTTTATCACAAATTATAAGATGTCACACAACTTCTAATTACTTGACAAATCTCATACCCAACTCCTTCTTTGGTTTTCAGAGATACCGGTAGCCATTACCCCATCTAACTCAAACCTAAACTTCACACCAGATCCAAGACTAGAAACCTGTAAATGAGTCAAAGCAAACCAAAGTCCAATAATTATCTCAACCAACCTCTTGCTTAAATAAACAAAGAACCTCATCCTCTCCTGAACTTATCTTTTTGGAAGACAAAGAGAAGACTCAAAACAACAGCAGCCAAATTATGGAACCACACTTTATCTCCTAGTCATACTCACAAACCAGCGACCAAACTCATTCAACCTCAACCTTCACTTGCATTCACTGAACATTATCATCACCACCAAGACCTCTTCTCTGAATCTACCCAACTCTAAACTTCAGACAACCTCATTAATTAGTCAACAATTCACTCGATATCAATTATCTCAATTAGTGCTCATCTAATTATCATTGATATAACTTCACTGAATTCATCCTCCAACATCATGCATGCAATGAAGAGTAACAAGATCAGAGTACGTAAGTCTTACGGTGGCTTCCCAACGCTCTCAGGCGACTCCTGATCCCTGTCAAGGACGACCAACACCTCTCCGGCAAGCCTGCACCGTAGTGTCCCTCCTCTCTTCTCCTTCCGGAATCGTGGTGCTCCGACGATAACTTTGGCAACCGGACATGACATGCTCTATCTCCACCGTGATGGTTCGTCCCATCTGTCCCACTCCAACGAACCGACCGACGCCCGTAAGGTCGCTGGCCCTCGTAGAGACTGCTCTCTCGCCGGAGTTTGAATGATCTAGCGCCGCCACCTCCCTTTCTCTAGATCTCTCAAGGAACGCCGCCGCTCAGGAAGGTGTTAGGGTTTCGGGTTTGGCCCTCTTATTATAGGCGCCGCAAGAGGCTTTTGGACGTGATTCGTTTGATCCGATAGGGTTCGATCTTCATTTGAATCTCCAAAATCGTAGGCCGGTGTGAGTTAATCCTCTTTCTCTCTCCAGACGAATCCAAGCCTTCCAATTGAATGAAAGCATGTGCATGCCATACACGTCATTATCATATGTGTGTACACATTAGTATTTTATTTTGATTATTATTATATATCCCTTTTGAATTCTTAATCTTATCCATATGACATCTTATCCGTACATCTATCAACCTAGTCAACTTTAATATAAAGTATATCCTGTCATCTCCCAAAATAACCCTTATCTAATTCACACCAATTAATTATTATTTTATTTATTTCAAAACCAATCTCACCAGCATCCTTGTATGTTATGCTTTTATATTTATATAATAATAGATACTAAAAACACTTCACATCCATCAAATTATTTTTTTTATCTTTGAATCCAAAACCTTGGATCATAAACTCATATCCATAAATAATGAAATATATATTTATTTATTTATATCTTTAAATATATATATTTCTATACTCTTCCAGCCCAAATCCAAGCCCCACTTATATATTCTGTTTGCTATTAAGCTCTTTCCCTTATAAGTTCTTTATTGGAAATAAAGGGATTTTTATCCTCAAGCCTCCTTATTTCCTGAAAATTACGGATAGGTCCCCAACAACCCAAATTAACCATAATTAGGAGATTAACCAACTTAATCCCTACTTTCTCGTAAAGTTGGGGACTTTATTTTATTACCAAAGATTTCAAAACCTAAAATCTCCGGATTTTACACAAGGCATGCCACAAGAGGTATGTCCAGGTTCATCTTCAGAGTCCGAGAACGTCCTTGCAGACTGTGGCTGAACGGACCTTCCGACTGTGGCTGAACGGAGGAGAACACTATCTGACTATGAAAGACCGGAGTATACAGAAGAGGAATTCAGTGTCCACCCTCCTCAAGTTGCAATCAACTTTGAGATCAAGATGGGTACCGTTCAAATGGTTCAAAATCAAGTTCAATTTGATGGACGCCCTGACGAGGACCCTCATGCACATCTAGCGCCCTTTATTTAAATTTGCAACATGTTTAAAATAAATGGAGTCTCTGGCGATGCCATCCTCTTGAGGTTAGTCCCATTTAGCTTAGGAGAAGAAATGTACCGTTGGTTCACCTCATTTCCTGCAGGGAGTATAAGAACCTGGAGGGATATTTTGGATAAATTCTTAGGTAGATACTTCCCTCAAAGTAAAGCAGCACAGATCAGACAAGAAATCTTTGCATTCAAACAAGGTGAGAACGAGTCGCTGTTTGAAGCTTATGAAAGATTCAAGGATCTATTCAAACGCTGCCCACACCGTAGTATGGAACCATGGGCTAAGCTCTACACTCTATATAATGGGCTGAACAATCGCACCAGGCAACTGGTGAATGCCGTGGCTGGTGGCGCCTTAGGCAACAAATATCCTGAGGAAGCCGAGTAGTTGATTGATGATATGGCCAATACAGAGTCATCATGGTGGGCAAGAGGGAGATAACTTGTCCCCGTTGTAGCAGGCCCCATCAGCCAAGATACCAGCCTTGCGGCACAAGTAGCTAAGCTCACCAAGAAATTCGAACAATTAACATCAGGAGGATCTTCAAGCTCAATCGCCGCTATTTCATATGGTACCTGTGGAGGTGGGCATGATTCATCGCAATGCCCCATTGCAAGTATCGAAGTAGCTCCTATGGAGGAAATTCAATACATGGGTAATCCAAGACCCCAAGGTACCCAGTTTAGACCCTATATGCCTAATTGGAATCATCCAAGGTTATCCTATGGCAATCTCCAAGGGTTTGCAACTTCTCCGAGATTCAATTCTCTTCCTCCAAAACCTCAACAACCAACCAATACCACAAAGGAGGTTCTAGCTAGGTTCATGGTGACCATGATGAATGTAAGATTTGAGTCAATAGACACTACACTGCGAATCAGGTTGGACAATTGGCTCGGAATTCATCGGAATGACCTCAAGGTATCCTACCTAGCAACACCGAGGAAAATCCCCGCGGGGACTTAAAGGCTATCACTCTCACAAGTGGTAAAGCGGTGAAGCTGTTAGTCAAGAAACCTGGAAAGATAGATACCCAGGTAGAATTGGGTGAATCATTAGGAGTTGAGGAGAGGAAAAGATAAGGAAATGGAAACCCCGATGATTCCTGAGTATCAACCCAAGATCCCTTATCTTGAAGGATTGAGAAAAACAAAGGGTGATGCTCATTTCAAGAAATTTTTGGAAACAATCAAGCAACTGCATGTAAGTTTTACTCTGGTTGATGTACTTTCTCAAATGCCAAAAAACGCCAAATATATGAAAGAACTCCTAACCAACAAGAGGAAGTTGGAGGAAGTCACAGCAGTAACTCTGAACTCCCAATGCTCAGCAATTCTTAACCCCAACCTACCAAGGAAATTAAAGCCTGGAAGCTGGATAATCCCTTGCGTCATTGGGGATGGTGTGGAGGAATGTGCTTTAGCAGATTCAGGAGCCAACATCAATGTCATGCCTTACAAACTATTTATGAAGCTAGGGTTAGGAGAACCCGAGGCAACAAGGATGACCATTCAACTCGTCGATCGCTCTGTTAAAAGACCACGAGGAATGGTAATGGATGTACTAGTGAAGTTGGATAAACTTGTGTTCCTCGCCGATTTTGTATTACTGGATATCGATGATGACGTTGAAGTCCCATTATCCTGGGAGGACCATTTTTGGCCACTGCAAAGGCTCTACATGATCACGCTGAAGGCATGATGTCACTAAGAGTGGGTGATAGCACAGTTGAGCTAAAACTTCCTACAGCGATGCGGTACACACTTGACCACGATAACAAATCGTATTTTTTGTTAACAATCTTGAACTGATCTCCGACAGTTGCATTCAAGAAGTATTAGAAATCAATCCACTTGAAAAGTACTTAGGAAAGCTGGATGATAAAAAAGAGCAGTTTGTGGAAGGAAACCTTGATTTTGCAAGTGAAGGCAACCAAGGGCAAGCGCGGAAGAAAAATAAAGGATTAAGGAAATTATTTCACCAGTTACTATTTTGGAAGGAAAAGGACAAGGAGAAGAACAAGGAAGAAGCCGTCTTCCACACTAAGGCAGGAAATCCAGCAAGTACTCAATATGATGAATCCCCCCCATATACTCTAGTCTAGGGTTCTCACTGTTTGGAAATTGCTTCAAGGGACGAGTTCAAGGTGGGATTCACGTATTTGATGTCCCATGAGCAAAGAACATGAATGTCAAGCTAGTGAGATTAAACAAGCGCTTATTGGGAGTTCTGAAAATTTTCATTTCTTAGTGTTAGTCTAGAGATAGGCAGTTGTCATTTCGAAATAAGTGATCCAATCCCCTACTCCCTCAAGGGCCTAGAGCGAGTCTCAACCTAGAATCGATAGGGAAGGTTTCAAGGCTTGGACCAATGGGTAAGAATTTCCGAATAGATTAAGATGGGATGTCCTAGATTGCACAGGAAAGCTTGCGGGTAAGGTTACGCCCGCAAGCGGCCATAAGGCATGACTTGCAACCTAGCTTACGCCCGCACCGGCCCGTAAAGCACCACTTACGGACAAGCTAATGGCCATAAGCCTGCCCGTATGACATGTGAAAATGCAACATGTGGGCGCAACGATTCATATTCTCCCTTCCAGTACCACCTGCAGCACCGGTTGGGAGCCCCCTATATGACACTCCTCTTGCCTCCCCCTCACCGTCACCTTGAGTGGTTATATTGGGATCTGTATCACATTTTCTTTTTTAGTTAGCAAGGGCTTCTCCCTGCCATGTCTTTGTTATCTGCTATTCTACTTTTGGTGGTGGCACTTTTCATCTATGATATCTATTATGTGATTGTGTCTTTTGATCGATTTTGATGCTTGCAGATTCATTTATAAATTGTTGCATGATGGCCTTTTATATGGTTGGTAGCAATTGGACACACTCCCCAAATGAATCGGGGAAGTTACAGTTTCCCCATCTCTTTACTTTATTTTATTCTTATCATTCACATGAGTTCTTGTTTGCATTGAGGACAATGCAAAATTTTAAGTGTGGGGATGGGTACATGCGTAGCTATGAATTTTTATTGCATATCTTTACCAATTAATTCATTGTAAATCTTTAAGTGTAGGGATACTATCTATTGAATTCATTGCAAATCTTTACATATATACACATGTTTAGTGTACACCAATGATGGCATGTCGAAAAATTGTATTCAATTTTATTTTACCCTTAGTTTGCACCATTTGAGCAAATTTTTAAAATTTTTCCTATGAAACACCTTGGACACTTAGAGAAAATCTTTATGGCTATTATATGTTCTCTAGTGACATTAGATAACCCATGATTATGTTTCTTTGATATAGATTGTTAAGTACTACTTTTAATTGCTCCAAGAGTTTTCGTGGCGCTAGTTCAAACTTCTAGCCCTTACAAGTAGAGTTGTAAATAGTGAATAATTTTTGTACATAGAGACTATGAAAATAAAAACCAAGATAGTGTTACTCTACTCTCAGTGACGAAGTACGCTCGGGGTTCTAACTCTTAAACAATGTGTTCCTCAAGTTGAAAAGTCCCTTATGAGCATGAGCACGTGTAGAGTTGTAATCTTCTAAGTAGTTGGGTGTTCCGGTGCCTGGCCAGCATGTGCATCCCTTAGAAAGGGATATCTACACTCTATGTTAATGTTTGGTCCCTCGGAAAGTCCGATCCACTAGGGATGCCCTACTGGGATTCATATGAAAAGAAAAGAGAAAAGCGAAAAATTGAAAGGAAAAGAACAAAAAGAAAGTTTATTTTTTTTAAAGGGCTAGTTGTTTTGTACTTAGGGCCCCAAGGAACCTCTAAAGCCCATTGAGAGTATGCTTGCTACTCTAAAACTCGGGAACGTGATAAGTGGAGTGAAATTCTCATCTAGAGCTATACTAAATTGTGTCATAGAATTAATCTAAGTCCAAGGGGTTGAAATAGGAAAATGCATATGTCAATGGTGAATGCTTTGAGTAGAATAAAATACAAGTACTTTATAGCTTGATGTTGAATGCTTCTCATCTTTTAAATTTTTATTTCTTTGTTCACTTGTGGACAAACAAACGTTTAAGTGTGGAGATATTTGATAAGCGTTCAATTGATCATGTTTTTATAACAATTCTATGTACATTATTCATGCGATTTCAAGTAATTCTTACCCATACCCATTGATACTTAATTTGTGTCAATTCTTAATTACAGGGCACCAGAGAGCTTCGAGAGCGAAACGAAAGTAATACAGATCAAATCGAAGCAATTATCAAATTTAATGAAGACATACGGGCTAGCTTATGGGCGTAAGCACCCGTATGAAGCAAGTTACGGGCAAGCCTCTTCCGTAAGCAACCGTAAGGAGACTCTGAGTACGCATCTCCCAAACATACAGAGAGTGTTACGAGTGAGCATGCGGCCGTATCATCAACCGTACAACCTGGAGATGGTCTTACAGGAAGTCTTACGCCCATAAGACCGCCCATATGCATCGTGTTCAGACACGATCTCATTGCTGATTTGAGTCCAGATTTGACTGATTGGGTCTGGAATCATGTGTATTAACCTAAACCCTATAAATAGCTGGTTTAGGGTTTAGAGAAGGGGCTTTTGGAACTTGAATCTCGTCATCCCTCTTGGAGGCTCCCACCCCTCTCTCCTCTTTGGAGATTAGGGTACTATTGAAGATCTTGGAGCAAGGAGAGGAAGGCAAGCATCAAAGGACAACCGCCAACGGTCATCACTAACGGTGGAGGGAAGAGTGTTTCATATTATGTTTCTTATCTTTCTCTTGAACATTGTGTTGGATTTGTGTTCGCTTTAATAGGGAACTAACTTTGTGGATACTTGGGCATGATGCACCGCCGGATGTATGTTTAACTGTGCTTGTATGGATTTCTATAATTGAATGAATGTTTCTATCTTTTGAGAACCTATTGGATATATTGTATGGTATTGATGCTTTACGTTGAGACAGCCCTAAGCATCAATCAAGATCTATAGAGGTATAGATGATAACGCTCCCTCTATATAACCCTAGATCTACTTTTATAGGTTGGGGTTCTGAGCATGACAAGAGATCGGGTGTTTAGGAGAAAGAGACTCTTTAAGATGGATTATTCCCGCAACTCTTCCAAGATTATGTGTTCCCTAGAGCGAATTAATGAAACTAGATTAGTAACCCGCCTTGACGGAGAGGGTGAAAGCATTGTAGGAATTCTTCTTCCATAAACCATATTCATTCTAATAGTTCATACTTGCCGCAATTTATGAATATCCGGAGGGGATTCATTGCCCGAGTATCTCTCCATTTATGATTTTATTACTTTCATCAAGGTTATCTTAAGCCACTTTCAATTTTAGAAATTAAATTAGAAATTCAACAACCTTTGGATAGACTAGGTAGCAGATAATTAGATAGGATTAGTGATCTAGGTCTCTGTGGGTTTTTGATATCCGACTTTTAAAGTCCACTTTATTACTTGATATGACCCGTGCGCTTGCGGTATAAGCATAAGCATTTTGCTCATCATTGAGCATTGGGCATTTAAGGTGACAACAACCACATCTTCTAATTTCTTCTTGTTGGAGAGAAGTTTCTTCATGAATTTTGTATATTTCGGCATTTGGGACAGGACTTCCATCAATGGTAAGTTTCGTCATGCTCATAAACATAGTGAACTGAGCATCCTCCTTTTTCTTCTTTAATCTTGCAGGATACGGAACTTGATGTTGATAAGCGGGAATGGGTGGTTGCTCCACCTCCTCTTTTTCTTTTTGCTTCGCTTCAGAATCATCCACAAGGTCAGATTCTTTGATTTCAATTGTGCTCTTAACATGGGGTTTCCCAACGGGCAGCTCTACCTCTTTTCCACTTCAATTGTCCCCGACAAGCCATTTGCCCCACCTGATTCTCCAAACTTTTGACTATTGCTTGCAGATTTTTGTTGGTTGTGTCATTGTTCTGCATGTACTTTAATATGAGCTCCTCAATTGTAGTCTTTTCTCTTGTGGCTTTAGAGGATGCTAAAACTAGGAGGGTAATGTCTTGCATTGGGATTTCCATAGGAGAGTGCCGGATTATTCCATTTTGGTGGGATGTAAGGCCTCAATTGGTTTTCCTATGGTCTTTGTGCATTTCCAGTACATTGTACTGTCTCCATGGGAACAATTTCAGTGCTTGCAATCGGACATTGGGATACCTCATGTCCCCCGCCACATGTAGTGCAGGACATGACTGTTATGGGGCGTCAACTGCTGCTAGAGGTAAAGAACTCAATCTTTCTTGTCAAATCATCCAACTTAGCAATGTCGGAGTCTGAAACAATGATTTCTTCAAGAGCCCCAACAGATTTAGTGTGTTTTCCTTTTGTTGACCAGTGGGATTCATTGCTTGCCATCACAATTGTTCGTCATCTTCCAGGTATTTGTTTCCCAAAGATCCACTGTCAGCTGCATCAATGACCTGCCTTTTGTTCAACCCATTATAAAAGGTGTGGATCCTAGCACAAGGATCTAGACCATGTGGGGGACAACGCCGAATCGAATCTTTGTACCTCTCTTCAAAGAATGTTTCTGTGTCACGTTGGTTGAAAGCATTAATATCTAAGCGGAGTTTCGCAGCCTTGCTCTGTGGGAAGTAACAACCCAGAACTTTGTTAAGAATTTCAGCCCAAGTGCGAATAGATCCTGGAGAGAGCGACGTGAGCAACCCATGAGATCCTTCCCTCGAACTAAATGGGGAGAGCCACAGTCTAATAGCATGATCAGAGACCCTGTGAATCTTGAACATGTTACAAATCTGAATAAATCTTGTTACATGAGCATGGGGATCCTCATCCAGCCTGCCATCAAATTGAGCCGAATTTTGTATCATTGTTACTGTGCTAGCCTTTATTTCAAAGTTGCGCATGCCGACAGTCAGCGATTGGATGCCAAACTCTTCCCCTGTATACTGAGGGCGTTCATATTCCGACTAGGTTCTTCTTCAGCCCTAAACCCTAAACCCTAAACCCTAAACCCTAAACCCTAGTACCCAATCTCTCGGCGTACTCACAATCTCCTCTATTGGAGTAGGTCTACACACGGGGAGGCGTTTGCTTCTTCCCCCGTATGGACTACGATAATCTCTCCGGGCTCTCGCAACGTTGAGGGATTAAAATAACAACAATCAAAACAACCAATAGACTCACACATGCATTCAATCAAACAAACATAGAATTCGACATCAAAATTAATCCATTATCCAAGGGTTCATCATGCCCAAGTATCTACAAAATTAGTTCCCCATCAAAGGGGAATAAGTCTCCAAAGCAAAGAGAGTATAAATCACTAAAACCATAAGAAGAGATATTACATACATTGTTCGCGGCTAATAGTGACTTGCTCCTCGATATAGCTCCTTCCTTCTCGCTTCAAGGTTGGGAGGCGGCACTCCCAATCCCTAATACAAGTGATAATCCTTCTCCAAGATGGTTCTCTGAAGCCCCCCCCCCCCCCTAATTAATCGTATTTATATGCTCCCCTAGGGTTTTTGGGCATCCATTTATGAGTCTACCCCTACCTGGGTCCACCGTACGAGGACGAGTGCGACATACTTGCTTTCATACGTGTAGTATGAAAGCCAGTATGCTCCGTACGAGTCGTATGGAGCCCATATAGGCCATTGTTCGACTCCCACGGGCTGTGTACAGTACCAGGAAGCTTGATGCAGAGCCTGTCTTGCTGCCCAGTTCTCTACAGTCTATATGGAGAACCCATATGGAGCTATCTTCTCTTCAAGAATGCTTCATTTCGGTCTCGATTTCTCCTTGAAAGTTTTCTTTCTCCTAGTGTAACCTCATTAGGCCTTGTTTATAAAAAACAACACTTTTTAAGTATTGGCGGTCTAAGAATCTTTAAAAATAGCATGTGAAACATACTTGAATATGATAGGAAATTGTGCTTAATTAAACACTTATCAATGAGTTGGCAAGGGATTCCCCTACTTTGCTTGTTTCATTGTCATTTCATTTTGTTTTTCTAATAGTGATTTTTTTGGTTTCTTATTTTCCATTATCCAGAATGCGTTTTTCTGATCTTCCCTCCACCTTCACAGGAATGACAGCAAAATGTTTGTCGATACCTAGAAATTCATCCTGGACGTAGATGCGAATTGAACTCTGCGTTTTAAACCGAGGAAGTCTCAGTTTACCCTATCCTCTAACTTTCATTCTATACTCTACATAATTTCATGCTTTAGTGGTTCATTGAGAGCAATGCTAATTTCTAAGTTTGGAGATGGGTAGTTGAGTAGCTAAACAATTCATTGCAAATGTTACAACTAAATTCATTGCAAATTTCAAAGTGTGGAGATGGGTATGTGTAGCTATGAAATTCATTGAATACCTTTACAACTCAATTCATTGCAAATCTGTGTACAGGGTGCATGTCTAGTGTACACCGCTGATGGCTTATTACAGAAATCATCCTAGCTTTGCTTTACTTCTAGCTACCATTTGAGCAAATTTTTTTTTTTCAATTTTCCCTATGAAACTCGGACATTTAGAGAAAATCCATGTGCCCATCATATTCTCTTGTGATATTAGAGTACCCATTGCCATGATCTTTTGACTTGAATTGGTAAGTATATTTTCAATGGCTCGAAGAGGTTTCCTGACACTACTTCAGGCTACCAACCCTCATAAAATTCATGTGTAAGCGGACAAGTAAGTGAGAGATGATACATCATTATACATGGAATTAGTAAATAAAGACCAGGGTAGTTCTCCTCTACTAATTATTGACAATGTAAGCTTGCGGTTTTGGCTCTTGATAAGTGTGTTCCTCAAGCCGAAAAATCCATTGTGAGTATGAGCCTGTGTACGTAGAGTTGTAAATTTCTAAGTAGTTGGGTGTTCTGGTGCCTAGTCAGCATGTGCACTCCATAGAAAGGAGGGTCTACACTGTATGTTAGTCTAAAAAAAACAAATAAATAATAAAAATATAAAACAAAACAAAGTAGAAAAAAAAAAGGAAAAGATAAGGGAAATGAAATGAAATGAAACTTTAGATCTCTCAAACTTGTCCACTATGATTTCATTATGGGTTGGTGGTTCTATATGTTGAGTCCCAAGGACCCTTCTAGAGTCTACTAAAGGTATGCTTGTCTTTTTAAGACTCAAGAACATGGTATGTGCAGTGAAAGTTTTTATGTAGAGCTATATCAAATTATATCATGGGGTTGATCTAAGTTTGAGGGTTGAAATAGGAAAATGCACTTGTTAATGGTGAAGCTTCGAGTAGAGTAGAACTACACTTATTCTATAGCCATAGGTTGAACACTTATCAATTATTTATAATTTCTTTTTATTTGTTTGAAGACAAGCAAATGCTTAAGTCTTTCCAAGGTGTTTCATAGGAAAAAGTGAAAAATTTTGCCCAAATGGTGCAAACTAAGAGTAAAACAAAATTAAATATAATTTTTCAACATGTCGTTATTGGTGTACACTAAGCATATATTTACACAAAGGTATGCAATGAATTCATAGTGTACTATCACCACACTTAAAGATTTGCAATGAATTAATTTGTAAAGATATGCAATGAGGTTCATAGAAGCTACACATGTGTACCCATCTCCACTCTTAAAGATTTCAATTGTCCACAAATCAAACAATAAAGTATGTAAATGATAAGAATAAAATAAAATAAAAGGATAGGCAAACTGAAACTTCCCCGATTCATTTGGAAATGTGTCCATGTGCTTGAGTGAGATAGAAGGGGTTGCATCCAAAATATTATAAGCACATCTGCAAGCATTAAAGATAATCAAAAGACGCAATCACACAAAAAGAAAATATATATATCCCAAAGAGACAGAGTCTAAATAAACAACCGATGAGGAAAAGTACAAAAGGGTAGCAGGGTGAAACCCTTGATAAGTAAATAAAGAAAAGACAAGTGTGATACAAATCTAAAAAAAGAAAAAAGATCTTTCTCAATGCGAACTAGAGGAAGAGACGAGGGGGGCCACTGCGGCAACGTGAGGCTCCCGAGAAGAGGAGTAGGGTGAGTGGTGCGCGTGAGGTGAAATAGATAAAGTATGAGTGTAGGCAACCGCTGTTGGTGAGCCCCTGTGCTTGCACACTGTATACAAGATCTGACAAACCTCCCATCGGAGCAGCTCAAACTGCTCCTACGCTCGTCGGTCAGCCTCGAAGAGCTGCTGCAACGATGTGCGAAGTCGGCTCTACTCCTCGTCGAGTCGCCGCTGGGAGTCTCTGATGCTTCCAAGCTCCTGGAGGATCGTCTACTGCCCCGTCTGGATGGACTCGAGAAGAGAATGAATTTGTCTGTGGCTCGGGCTGCGAGGTAGAGGAGGGGCAGCAGACAATGTCCTATCTAAAGGAAATGGTGATAGGGCTGGTTGCCCCTCCTCGTCAGCGGCTGGCTCTGGCCTGTGCTCGCGGCCCATGAAGATACGTCCTCGTGGCGTCCGAGAGACCAAGCCCATCGACTGGAGGGCGAAAAGCTGAGGGGTTGCATCACACGGATCCGGTGAGGTCAGGGATGGGGGCGAGTAGACTCATGGCGCGCAAGAGGTGAATGATATAAGGGCCTGCATGAATCAACTTGAGCTTCTCTAGCAACCCCTGGTGGGCGATGTAATCTGTGAGGAAATGGCTAAGGTGGATAAGGACTCATTCGACCATGATGTAGATTACCAAGAGATCTGGAACGGTAACTTGGCTTGTGCTGTCGTCCTTCCCCGTAATCGATCTACTCGTGAGAGCCTTGGATGTAACGGTGGATCGGATGGGATCGGAAAGGCTGGACACCTTCTTCAGCTCTGTAGTGGATGCTTAGGAGACCTGGCGCCAATAGGCGGCAAAGGATGTGTGCACCGGAAAGTCCACAGCTAGCTCCCGGTACTCCTCTTTCTCCGTATACACTTTATCGTAAAGACAGAGGTAGATGGAGAAGTCTGTGATGCTCAGCTGCCTCATCGCACCGTGGACCTGGAACTTGATGGCATTCTGGGACTCGACGGTGAAATGGCTTCTGTTAACCTCAAAGCTGCTCAGGACCTCTAGTGCCATGTCTCTGTACACTGGCTCGAAAATGGTAACGCCCGGTCCCATCCGTTGAATGTGATCAGGCTCCGGACCTCGTCCTCTATCTCGAGCTCACAGAGCACTGTCCAGTCGATATACCAAGTGGTGCTGAATTCCTTAAGGGAAAGTATGTCATAACTCTCCTGATAGCCCTCTTAAAGGAATTTGGGGCCCGAAGATGAGGGTTGCTCATTCCCCTTTCTCTTAACACCCTTCCCGCCGACTTGCTTTGTTCAGGCCGTATCTGCAATTGAGCAATAAGATCAATTTCAAACTAACACCCTAACTACAGAATCTAGGTACAAGAAAGCGTACATGCAATCTTATGGGCGTATGCTTGCCCGTACGGCACATCATACGGGCACTTACGGCCGTATGCTAGCCCGTAAGCGACGTGGGGAGATTACAATTAGGGCTACGGTCGTATGATGACACAAATCATGAAACATGCAATAGAAATAAGGTAGAATGCTAACCCGGGCACATTAAAGGCATATATACATGATTGTGCTTGAAATGGACTCAAGATTGAGATGTATTTCTAGAAAAGACCTAAAACCCTAAAGGAAATTGTTAACTGAAATCGGGAGGGTATTTACCTTTAATGCGCCTTGGAATCTCGAGCAATCAAACTGGGTTGAGAAGAAGAGGGAGAGGGAACGAGGGAAAGTGTTGTTGCTTCAATGGAATGGAGTTCGAAGTGTATGAGGATAGGCTCTATAGAAGGGGACATGAACTATCACGCCCATATTGTGCCTTTCACACATCATACGGGCCGTCTTACGGCCGTATGCCTGCCCGTATGAGATGTTACGGACGTATGCAGCCATAAGCGAATATTGAAATGGTAAGCATAAGGGTCGATACAGCCGTATCCTCGCTTGAATGTCTTCCTGGGCAGTGCATTATAAATGATTCCCTTGATATTCCATTCTAATTCCTCTTCATGTCTCTTCCTCGTTCTTTCTAAGCTATGAGGTGTAACCTGTTGTCTCAAGATGGATCATTTATGAGAGATTAGAGGGATTGATCACTTATTTCAAAATGACAACTAACTATTCTAGACTAAAACTATGAAACACTAAGAAGAGAAGAAATTTTTTTTGGAAACTTGGGTTGCCTACCAAAAAGCGCATGTTAAATGTCACTAGCTTGACATTCTTCTTGTCATGTTCAAGGTGGATCAAATGGGTGAATCCCCGCATGGACTTTCCCCTTGAAACAGTTTCCAAACAAGGAGAACCCTAAGCTGGAGTATATGGGGGGACTTATCAATTGAGGCAAGTGATGGATTTTTTGTATTACTATGGAAAGGGGTTACTTCATTAGTCTTCTCCTTGTCTTTTTCTTTCCAGAATAATAGTCGGAGAAATAATTTCTTTGATCCCTTACCCTTTTTCCTTGTTTTCCCTTAGTTTCTTTTCCTTGTAAAATGATAAGTGTTCATTTGAGCATATTTTTATATCATATTCTTGTATGCTTTGCTTGTAATTGTGAGGATTTTTTGCCCACGATACTTAAAATATGTTTATTTTGGTGAACAGTGCAAGATATCAAGACTCCAGGAGAAAGAAAGCTTTTCGAAGGAAATTGAGGTCGAAACGGAGCATTCCTGGAGGAAAAACCTAGGTATACGGGCTTCCATATGGCTCGTATGGACCTGGAGAGTCGAGGCCTAGATAAGTGGCTTCTTTTGGACCCGTATAGCTTCTCGTATGGCTCATACGGGCATCCATACGGGCTGACATACGCCCGAATGGAGGCACCTGGAAGCTATATGGGCCCATATATGGCCCATATACGGGCCATATATCGTAAGTGTTCAGCGATTCTACAGAGCTAGAAAGGGGCAAAATGATAAATCTCTCCCTAAAAAACCCTAGAGGTATAAAAGGCAGACTAATGAGGGTTTAGAGAGAAGAGAGCAGCTTGGAAAAAGGTTTTGGTCTTGAGTAGAGTTGGGTGATTTTCATCTTCAAGCCATTGGAGCAAGAAAAAGGGGAAGACATTAAGGAGGAATCAAAGAAGCCATCAACGGTGTGTGTAAAAATCCTTTTCATTATGATGTCTTTGATTGTTTGCATCTTTGTATATTGGATTGTTGCTCTTCCTTTATGGAGGGCGAATTTTGTAGAACCCTTGGACATGATTTAATTGATGAACCCTTGGACAAGATTTTATTGATGTTGTTTCTCTATTATTGAATGCTTGGCTGAATTCATGAGTCTATTGGATGTTTTAATGTAAGTGAATCCCTCTACGTTGCGATAGCCCGGAGGGGTTCTCATAGTCCATATGGGGTTAGAAGCGAACGCCTACCCGGGTGTAGAACATCTGCAATAGAGAGGATTATGAATACACGGGAAACCTGGGTATTAAGGAGAGCGAGTTCTTTAGATGTATTATTCCCATAATCCTTCCAAGACTTAGGTTCCCTAGAACATCATCGGTAAGGGCACTAGCATTAGTAATTCACCTCGAGAGAGAGAATGAAAACACCGTAGGAACCCTTGGCCAAGAATTAAGCAAGTGTCAAGATAGAGAGTATCATGCATCCGTTAGACGTCCAAAGGGGATTCAATTATGCGAGCATCCCCCTTTTATGATTGTTTGATCTCAAGAACAAATTGATTTCCTTGTTTGTTTTTACAATTTCTCAGTTAAAAGTTTAGTATAATCACTTATATTTCAGATCGACTAGATAGTAGACAAATGGTGGGAACTAGTACTTCCATCTCCATGAGGACCGATAACTAGACCTTTGAGTCTACTACAATTACTTGATTACGACCCGTACACTTGCGGTTGCATCGCATCAAGTTTTTGGCGCCGTTGCCGGGGAGAATTTGACTACTAGGAAAGCTAGGAGTTTAATAATTTAGTCATTTTTCTTTCCTTGTTTCGCATTTCATTATATTGAATTTTTGGATACTAATCTTCATCTCACTAAATCTTGTTGCGAGGTATCGATTGTATGACCCGCAAAAATTCCAAGGGATTGCTTGAAGTGGATAGTGAGATTGAAGGAACTTTGCATCGGAGATTGAAAGAAGGGGGAGGAGTACTTCCGGGATCCTCTTCAGAGTCAGAAAACTTTACTACTGTTGAGGCTCTTGGTGAATTAAGAGAAGTGCCCATTATGGCCGAGAGAAGGCAAACATTGTCAGAATATGAGAGATCTCACTACACAGTGGATGAATTCAGTATCCATCCCCCCAATGTTAATATGAACAATTTTGAGATCGAAGCAAGTACAATGAACATTATTCAGAATTCAGCTCAGTTTGATGGGAGACCCGATGAGCACCCCCATGCCCATCTAGCAAATTTTATCCAAATATGCAACATGTTCAAGATCAATGGAGCTTCTGATGATGCAATTCGCCTGAGGCTTTCCTGTTCAATTTGAGGGAAGGAGCTTATATAGATGGCTTACTTCTTTACCTTCCAGCTCTATTCGTACTTGGGCCAAGATGCTTAATAAGTTTTTGGACCGCTATTTCCCACCGAGCAAGGCCGCAAAGTTAAGGTTGGACATTTCAGCTTTTAAGCAAAGCCCCACCGAGGCATTCTTCGAAGCCTATGAGAGGTATAAGGATTTGCTCCGACGTTGTCCACAACATGGTTTAGACCCTTGTGTTAAAGTTCGAAAGTTCTATAATGGGTTGGACAACTCCACTAGGTAATTGTTGGATGCCGCCGCCGATGGGTCATTAGGGAACAAATATCCAGAGGATGCCGAGCAAATCTTTGAAGACATGGCTAGTAATGAAGCCCATTAGTCTATAAGAGGAAAGCAAGTAAAAATAGTTGGGTCCGTTGATAAGGCCACAATTTCTGATCCCATTCTTGGTGAAAAGTTAGATATGCTAACAAGGAAGATTGAGCTACTTACATCCAATAATAGCTCAAAAGCGGCTACGGTGATGTTTTCCAACACTTGTGGGGGAGGACGGACATGAAGCATCAAATCGTCCCATTGTGAGCACCGAAATAATCCCCATGGAACAAGTGCAATATATGGGAAATGCTCCAAGGCAACCGGATGGTCAATATCGACCATATGCCCCTAAATGGACCTATCTGGCATTGTCATATGGAAATCCACAAGTGGGACAGTACCCCCCGGCTTTCAACATCCTCCAAAGCTACAAGAAAGGAAACCCAACATGGGGGAGCTGATCTTGAAGTACATGTAGAGCAATGACACTACAATTCGGAATCTACAAGCCACAGTTCATAACTTGGAGAATCAGGTTGGGCAAATTGCAAAGGCTCTAGCCGAAAGACCATAAGGTAGTTTGTCGGGCAACACGGAAGAGAATCCTCAGGGAGAACAATGTAAGGCTATCACATGAAGAAGTGGAAAGGAGGTGGAGCTCCCCATCTCAAAGCCTCAAACAACTACTCCCTTCGAAATTGAAGACTCCGAGCTCGTTATTAAGTCCAAAAAGGAGAGGAAAGGGAAGAAGAAGCTCGTAGTGATACCATCAGTACCTCCTTATCACCCTCAAGTTCCTTATCCTACGAGGCTGAAGAAAGACAAAGAAGATGCCCAGTTAATGAAATTCAAGGGGATGTTGAAGCAACTACACATAAACATGCCATTGGTAGAGGTCCTAGCTCAAATGCCAAAATATGCAAAATTTATAAGGGAGCTTCTCTCCAACAAGAGGAAACTTGATGATCTAGATGCGGTGACATTAAATGATCAATGTTCGGCCATTATCCAAGTTATGCCAAAGAAATTGAAGGACCCGGGCAGCTTCGCGGTCCCTTGTAAACTTGGAGAAGGGGTTACAAAGAAGGCATTGGCAGACTCCGGGGCAAGCATCAATGTGATGCCCTACAAACTGTATATAAAACTCGGCCTCGAAGAACTGAAGCCTACAGGAATGACATTATAGTTAACTGATAGATCTGTTAGAAGACCAAAACGGATAGCTGAAGATGTACTCATCCAGATTAATCAATTTGTTTTCCCGGCTGACTTCGTACTTCTAGATGTTGATGTTGGCCGCCCCTTCCTCACCACCGCTCAAGCTCTCGAGGACCAAGGCAAGCTTTTATTGAGGTTGGGGAGATCAAGAGGTTGTGTTTCAATTACCTGATGCAATGCGGCACACAATAGCTCAAGATGATACCTCGTATTGTCTTGACGAGGTAGACATGCTCATGTCCGAGTGCATGGAAGACTTGTTGATGAAAGATCCAAGAAGGGATACTGGAGGAGACCCATGAAAATTCCACTTCATCAAAGGTGGAAATGGTGAAAGTAAAAGAAGAAGAAGCAAAGATTCAATCTCCCCACAGTATGCTGGAAAAAGGTGAAAGAAAAAGGGGTAAGCATGGAACCTTCAACCCACAACACTTCTAAGGAAGGCCCAGGTATGAATGGTAACAACTTCTCAATTTACCCCAACTTGGGGGTATGTTTATTTGGACGCGGCTTCACGGGAGGAGCCGATGAGAGCTTCATGGTATTCGAACCCCCATTAGGTAAGGTGAAGGTACATCAAGCTAGTGACGTTAAACAAGCGCTCCTTGGGAGGCAATGCAAGTTCTTGGAAATTTCTTTCTCTTTAGTTGCAATTTTCTCTTTAGTATTAGATTGTGTGTGTTTGGAATAAATGAATGAGATGTTCTCATATTCGTTTTCATTATCTCGTATCATCCTGCTGGTTATTTGTTCATTCATAGCCCTAGATGCATAATTGTTGCTAGATAGCGCGAGGAATGTTTGAATGGCATCATGGATTGGCTGCATAAGCCAAATCCAGGTCCATACAGGGTGTCATACGGGCTGTCATACAGCCGTATGAACCCACCAATAAACTATACGGGGATTCATACGGCCCGTATACGGGCTCGTATGGGGTCAGCCAAGGGCCAAATTTGGGGCGCTATAAAAGGCACCCCCTCCACTTCTTTTTCAAAACCTAGCCGACCCCACCCCTCTCCACGTCAATCCGAACCTTTTCCTCTTCGGCGCGTCTAGTTAGCTTGATATTTGGCTTTCTTCTCCCTTAAGTATGATCTCTAATGTTTGGATTTGTCGATTTAGTCATCTTCTCCATGCTTAGCACCTTAGGGATTGAATGAATGAATGTTGAATGAATGTTTGATAAATTTATGTTTCTATGTCGAATCCTTGTGGCAATACTTTGATTAAAAGCATGTTTAAGGTTTAGAATGTGAAATGGGTGTGATTGGGATGCAAATGGGGCAAGAAATCACCATGGCCGTCGGCATCGCCACGTCCAGGCGCATACGGGCCGTATGCATGCCCGTATGGCTCCCAGGCAGAGTCATATGGGCAGTATATCAGCCCGTATGGAAGCCCATATAGGGCCAATAACGAGCCGTAGTGCACATTCTTCGTTGCTTTTTCGATATTGTCCTTTCACACTAACATCCTTTTCAATTATTTTGCAAACATGCCTCGAAAGCTCACCTCCTCGAAGAAGCGCAAGACCGGAGAGGGTTCTTCATGCGGCCTACCATAGTTTGAAGAGGAGCGCTTCTTCCACCGCTACCACCGTTTGCCCGCCAAATCCTTTAGGCGCACACATCTCATCGATTGGGGGGTGGCCACCCAACTCTGAATAGCGGATCACGTTAGGGGGATGATTTCGGTTGATGGATGGGACAAGGTATTCTCCATCAACCATGAGGTGTTCCGTGAGGCCACCTTGGACGTTCTGAACACCTTTGAGGCCGATAGGAGCCCCGTCTTTGAGTGTTCCCTCACCGTCATATCATTTCAACTCTTCGGGGAGCGGAAGACCATGAGCTACACCCGGTTCTCCATGTACATGGGATTCTATGATCGCTAGGCCATAGACACTCGTGAATACAGAGAGTTCCTCACTGCCTTCCCCGAGCACACCATCATGACAATGAGATATTGGCTTCACCTTGGGGGACGCCACAGGAACAACAAGGCAACTCTCATGAGCGATCCAGTTCACCGCTACATCCACGCCCTGGTCAGCCGCACCATCACATTGAGGGATGATAGTACTGGCAGGGTCACCCAAAGGGATTTGTTCATCCTCTACAACATCTTTGAGCAAGTACCTATCTATTTGGGGTACGTACTCTCTGATTATTTGGTACATCAGGGGACGCACACCTCTCTCAAGGTCATCAATGCGGGACCCTACATCACCCGCCTCATCATTGGGATGGGCCTTGAGGAGAAGATAGAACACATGCAGCGGCTCCAACTCATGACAACACTAGGGATGAGCACATTATGCCAGATGGGGCTTGTCCAGCACTCCGACAGCAGCTACACCCTTGTTGGCCAGGGCTCAGATAGTTCTGAGGATGAGGAGTCTGACTCTGAGGACTTCAATCTTCCACCACCTGCTGGCCAGCTCCCTCCCTCAGAACATAGGAGCCGCTTAGAGCGATTGGTGGGGCAGATATCTGAGATCCGCGTAGTACAAGACACCATTGTTACTGAGCAGCGCGAGATGCGGACCCAGATCCTCTCGGAGCAGCATCACCTGAGAGACCAGCTCGCGGAGCTCTCTCCCTTCATCCAAGGGTAGGCACCATTTGCACCTCCTCCATCGTAGGGACCCACAAGCATAGCACCCGAGGCACCAGTAGATGACCCTACATTCTGAGGATTGAGATTTATCTTGTTCTTGCCGTTTATGAGTTTTTATTTCTTTTTGTTTCTTTTATTTCAGTGTTCTTATGACTTATCTTTCTTATTCATGCACCGTTGTACCAGCTAGCAAGGGCATCACCTTGCTAAACTTATCTTTATTTTACTTTCTGTGGATTCCTTTGATTTCCTATTATCTCTTTCGTGAAGTTATGATGATTTCTCTCTCTTGTAGATGCAGAACTTGTATCAACATCCCCCTGTAATGGCCAAGCATCAATTTATGGAAATCAATTGGCACATCAAATTCCCCAGGGAAGTTTTAGTTCAATTTTCTCCATGCAAATTTAATTTTGGCATTGTTGCATACATTAAGGACAATGTACATTTTTAAGTGTGGAGATGGGTAGCTATATATATATATTTGTGCATTCATAGCAAGTCTTTAAGTGTGGAGGTATGTAGCTATTAGTGAAACCTATTGCAAATCCTCGATGAAGGCCCTAAGGAAACATGTTGGCAAACTCTATTTCAAGGGCACCATCTTGGAACATAATTTTGTTAAATTCTCCTACGAAACACCATGGACACTTGGAGAACATCTTGTGATACGTATGATTTTTAGAGACAATAGATAACCCATTACCATGTTCTCTTAACTTTAATAGCTAAGAATAATCTTCAATGGCTCCAAGAGACTTCGTGGCACTAGTTCGATTCCCTAACCCCTCATAATACGATCTAGTGGACAAGTAAGGAGAGAATAAAGGAGTTGTATATACTAGTTGTGAAGGGATAAAGATAGTGTTCCGCTGCTTGTTGTGATGAAGTAATTAGGGGTTCTGGCTCGTGATAAGGATGTTCCTCAATTCGAAAAATCACTACTTAGCATGAGCACAACCATGTAGGGTTGTAACCATCTTAGCAGCTAAGTGCTCCTGTGCCTTACCAGCATGAGCACTTTGTAAAGAGAAAGAACTACACTCTACATTGATCTACAACACGGGAAAGTCGGATCCATTAGGGATGCCCTACCCGGAAAAAAAGTCCCTCAAGCTTGTCTACTATTTATTTATCCAAGAGGGGGGTAGTCTCCTTGATCTTAGGGCCTCAAGGACTCTTTAGAGTCCATTGAGGGTATGCTTGTCTTGCAAGGATTTTTTAACATGGCATATGGAGTGAACAAGCTTTGTCTATAGCTATATTGGTAAAAAAAACCACGAGATCTGTCTAAGCCCTAGTGTCGAAAGAGGAGAACAAAACACTTTGATGGTGAACTTGGAATAGAGTGAGTCATGAATTCTATGGCCCGAGGATGAACACTTATCATCTTTTGCTGATTCTTTTCTTTGCTTGGGGACAAGCAAACCTTTAAGTGTGGAGATATGTGATAAGTGTTCATTTAAGCATATTTTTATATCATATTCTTGTATGCTTTGCATGTAATTGTGAGGATTTTTGGCCCACCGATACTTAAAATGTGTTTATTTCGATGAACAGGGCAATATATCAAGACTCCAGGAGAAAGGAAGCTTTTTGAGGAAATTGAGGTCGGAACGGAGCATTCCTGGAGGAAAAACCCAGGTATACGGGCTTCTATACGGCCCGTATGGACTTGGAGAGTTGAGGCCTAGATAAGTGGCTTCTTTTGGACCCGTATAGCTCTCCTTATGGCTCATATGGGCATCCATACGGGGTGACATACACCCGTATAGAGGCACCTGGAAGCTATACGGGCCCATATATCGTAAGTTTTCAGCGATTCTACAGACCTAGAAAGGGGCAAAACGGTAAATCTCTCCCTAAAAAACCCTAGAGGTATAAAAGGCCGACTAATGAGGGTTTAGAAAGAAGAGAGCAGCTTGGAAAAAGGTTTTGGTCTTCAGTAGAGTTGGGGGATTTTCATCTTCAAGCCATTGGAGCAAGAAGAGGGGAAGACATTAAGGAGGAATCAAAGAAGCCATCAACGGTGTGTGTAAAAGTCCTTTTCATTATGATGTCTTTGATTGTCTTCATCTTTGTATTGGATTGTTGCTCTTCCTTTATGGAGGGCTAATTTTGTAGATGCTTGGATGATTGATGAACACTTGGACATGATTTAATTGATGTTGTTTCTCTATTCTTGAATGCTTGGCTGACTTCATGAGTCTATTGGATGTTTTAATGTAAGTGATTCCCTCTAAATTACGACAGCCAGGAGGGGTTCTCATAGTCCATACGGGGGAAGAAGTGAACGCCTCCCCCTGTGTAGACCATCTCCAATAGAGAGGATTATGAATACACCGGGAACCCAGGTATTAAGGAGAGCGAGTCCTTTAGATGTATTATTCCCATAATCCTTCCAAAACTTAGGTTCCCTAGAACATCATCAATAAGGGCACTAGGATTAGTAATTCACCTCGAGAGATGGAATTAAAGCACCGTAGGAACCCTTGGCCAAGAATTAACCAAGTGTCAAGATAGAGAGCATCATCCTTCCGTTAGAAGTCCAAGGGGGATTCAATTATGCGAGCATCCCCCTTTTTTGATTGTTTGATCTCAAGAACAAATTGATTTCCTTGTTTGTTTTTACAATTTCTCAGTTAAAAGTTTAGCATAATCACTTATATTTCAGATCGACTAGATAGTAGACAAGTGGTGGCTACTAGTACTTCCATCTCCCTGAGGATTGATAATCCGACCTTTGAGTCCACTACTATTACTTTATTACGACCCATACACTTGCGGTTGCATCGCATCATAAAATTAGGGTTGCTTTCCACAAAATGCTCTTTCTCGTCATCCAACTTCCTAAATATTCTCCAAGTGGGTCAGTTTGCAACACTTCTTGAATGCAACTCTCTATCACCCACTCTTAAAGACATCTTGCCTTCAACGTGATCATGTAAGCCTTTTGCAGTAGCCAAAAATGGTCTTCCTAAGATGCTGGGTACTTCAACATCATCGTCAATGTCCAGTAATACAAAATCAGAGGGGAACACAAGCTTGTTCACCCTTACCAAAACATCTAATGCCATTCCTCGTGGTTTCTTCATTGATCGATCGGCGAGTTGAATGGTCATTTTTGTTGTTTCGGGTTCTCCTAGGCCCAGCTTCATGAATAGCTTATAAGGCATGACGTGTTGATTCTAGCGCCTGAATCAGCCAAAGCACTCTCTTCTAGTCCATCCCCAATAACACAAGGATTACCATTCTCCCTGGGTCCTTTAACTTTCTTGGCAGGTTGGTTTGGAGTATTGCTGAGCATTGAGAGTTCAAAGCTACTGCTGTGACTTCTTCCAGCTTCCTCTTGTTGGTTAACAACTTCTTCATGTACTTGGCGTATTCATGCATTTGAGAAAGTACAACAACCAGAGGTAAGCTCACATGCAGTTGCTTAATTGTCTCCAAGAATTTCTTGAAATGTGCATCATCCTTTGTTTTCATTAATCTTTTAGGATAGGGAACTCTGGATTGATATTGTGTGCATGGACTGCACCAGATTGACGGTGAAGCATTCCCCCAGTTGTGTTTGGCCCCGATCTCTTGGCTTAAGGCATTTCCAACAACTGTTTCAGAAAAGCCATATGATATCTATAATAAACTCTTTTTGATTCCATGGTATTGATGTGCCATGTGTCAATTTCCTCAAGAATACAATTTTGTGCCAAGGATTCATAGAGCAAAATGACCATGATGTTGGGCTCGAGGGAACACACTTCCTCCTTGTTTTGATTCCTAGAGCAAGATACAACCCCTTCTCCCTTTTCTTGTGATCTAGAATGAGTATGTTCGTTAGGCTCTTGTGGTCATATGCGGTGGGAGAAAGGTGGCGCAGGAGAGGTGTCTTCATGTTTTGTAAAATCCAGGGATTTTATGATTATTTTGGATTATTAATTCTATTTAATTATTTTATTATATGGAAGAATTCCCTAAACTGGGTTTGATTGAAAAAGGGGGAAATAAATTGATTTTTATCTTAAGTTATAATTAATTGAAGCTGCCAAGGACCCAGGTATTAATTTGGAAAAATGTGAGGGACTTGTATGCAAATTCTAGTAAAGGAAGGACTTATTGGAAAAAAGGGGAAAATAACCATGCACGTGAATGGGGGCACCTGTGTTTTCAGCTTGCCAGCGAGCACGCCGCCAAGAGGATCTCATCTCCGTATTTGAAACGATTAGATAAGGTAGGGTTTGATTTCAAAACCCGTTTTGATCGTGTGGAGATTTTTTTTTCCCAAGTGCCTATATAAGGTGCGTTGATCTCCAGAACCCTAGCACGCCGTCTTCTTCTTCTCTCCTCCTCCGCTACCTCGGTTTGCCACTGGTGATTGGAACTCCTGAAGGTGCCACGAGACGAGAGCAGTGGTGGGCGTTGAGGTGAGTCCGGTGGCGAGGAGACGCGTTTAGCTTTGAGAAGGAGCCTGTCGTCGGAGGGGATCTCCAGGAGTGCAGGGGCCATCAGAGACTTTTGTAAGTCTCTTACCCCCCTGATTTTTTTTTGAATCCTTGTAGTTTAGGTTGTGGGTGTAAGTTCTCAGATTGGTTGACCTACATAGTTGCATAAGGGTTATGGTTGTTGATGATCTCGGTGACTAGATCATAGAGTGAGACTTTGATGAGTGTTCACTAGATGGAGAATATGGATGGAGGTTCATGCATGATTGTGTAAGGTGTTGGATGAGATGGCATGGAGGGTTGGTGATCTTTGATGTGAATTCATGTACACATGCATGTCACTGTCTTTAGTTTTGAGATTCTATTGCCAGGAAAAGTAATATGGATTTGTAGAAGCTTGTATATAAATTGTTTGGATCTTATGTTTGAGGATGATGTTAACTTGATGGTTAATATTAAAGGTTTTATTTATATGAATATAAAGTTTCTCTGTGAAGGTTTGAAGGGCTTGTAAATATGGTGGGGTTCTGTTAGAAATAAGTTTGGCTTGAATCTGGTTTGGGGAAGAAAGTCTCCAATATTGGCTTGAGAGAGGGTGTATTCTAGTAGGATGTTGAATGAATAACTAGGGGTAGAGTTAGTGAGATGCTCTACTTATGTTCAGTTTCATGAAAACCCGAAGTTATTATCTCAATGAATATTTGATGGAAACTCTCTGAACATAATAAGTTATTTTTGCTTTGGATTATGACTGTATTTTGTTAATGTTATGGAAAACTATTCCAAGGTTAGCATTGGTTCTTAATGAGGTTAGGCCACCGTGAATGAATTATAATGCTAATATAGGTTGAGTAGTTGAATCCATTTCACAAACAAACCAAGTTAAGGGAGATGGTAGGTTTGGTTTGAACTGTTTAATTTAAAAGCTAATGGGGATCAGTCACTTAAGGTAAATAAGGTGAATGGGTTGGGCTTAACTGAGTCCATGTGGGATTAGTCAAGATAGGTAAATCAAGTTAGTTAAGGTTGAGTTGAAATCAGGAATGGCTACAGCTTGGCAGTCTGTGAATTCCCGATAGAGTCGTGTAATAAACCGTTGGAAAGATGGGAAAGAGATCTTTCCAATGAGCCTTGGTTCAACTCAAACGGGTTTCAGGATCGAAAGTTATGAGTAGTTCTTTGGGACTACTTATTATCTTCAGGAATTTTGCATTAATGATATTATTAATATTAATAATTCACTTTGTGTTGATAATGGTACTGAGTTGTGATTATCATTACCAGATATCAACGTGGATGCGTAGGGAGGAGATTCCGTGGAACACTAGACTTCGCGATTTTAGATAAGTACTCTTGCCTAGTTTCTACCCGATTTCGAGATTTCTTGGACTTGCTGTTAGTTTTGTTTGAGTGTGCATGATTTTATTGATATCATGCTTGGTTGATGATTTGGATACATGCATGTCTGTTGCCTTGTTTGTTTGGATTCTTGTGAATGTATGATTGGCTTCGGGATGTTGGCATCCCTATTGTTAGTTAGTTTTCCGCCCGGATCAAAGGAGCAGGTGAGCTCCGGTTTGAGAGAGAACGTTCGGGGACGGGACACCCTGATGTCCCATCATGGAATGCTAGAGGGGTGATACTCTCTGGTTGTCCTGCCTGTCAGCGGAATTGATACGCTGGCGATGTCGACATGTGAGAGAGGTGGCACTACGAGGATCGACAGGTTAGTCGCTGGTAGTAGGTGCTGTGTGTTGCTGACTGGGGAATGTTCGTTGAGTTCTTTTTCCCAAGCCTGAGGGCTATTGTGAGTTTATGGGTCCCTACAGTTTATTAGGTCTTTGTGGTAGGTCAGAGACCCTAGGCTGTGATGACAAGGGGCATTGTCCCCGTTTGATTGTTGATATGTTGATTGATATGTCCTTGATCATATCTGATTCCTTGTGATTCCTGCGGGGTACTTAATGAGCTTTCCCTTCGAAAGCTCATTCGCTTGTTTCCCTCTTTTTTAGGTCCTGAGGAGGAGGAGGTTTGATTTTGGGGATCGTGCGAGGGTGGGATTTTGCTGAGGTCGAGGATCTCACCTATTTGCTTCATTCTGTGAGAGATTGTGTTTCTTTTTAGGACCCTATTAGGGCCTAGACTTGTGTAGGGTATTTCGGACCATTATATTTATTTTGGTGCTACTCTGATTTTTATTTTGAGATATTATGGATTATTGGTTATCTGTTGTACTTCTTTAGGCCTTGTATCTGAGTGCGGCTTGTCTCTGCTTGGGTACGGCCGATCTGTTCATGTGCCTGAGGCTTGAAATCCGGGTCGGGGCGTGACATGTTGAATTGCGGTAATTTCCCCACTCAACATCCTTTATATAATCTCCTCATTGCCGTCGCTTCCCACTTTTTGCTCTTGGTCAACATCATGTTTCGTGAGCCTTGCATTCTTGTTCTGAGCCCAGTGTTCATCACTTATCTCCCCATCCATGGTTGTTATATTGTTCACACTAGTTCTCATGAATTCATGGAATTCCCTCAGAGTCTCTTCTATAGAGGGTTTGGCATCATATTGTTGAAGGGCTTGATCTACAGGTTGAAATCATGTCTGCCCTTGAGATTATAATGTAGATGGTTGATCATGATATACGCTCCAAGAGAAGTTGGGGTACTAGTTGAACCCTGCATCATATGGGCATTGAAATGATGTCCTTGAGGCCCATTAAAATTTCCCTCATAATTAGTACACTCCAAGAATTCTGGGTCTCGATATTAAGGATGCCGCTAATCATAATCTGCACAACTACTTCTCTTTTGGGCTTCAAATTGGGCTAGTAACTCTGCCATAGATGACTCTTTTTTAACACTTGAACTTCCTTCCACATTCATTGTAGAAGATGACCATGTGTAGCTGTTGTTCCTTGTGTATGCCCATTGGTTGCGTGGAGTAGGACCTTGCATGTCAAATTCTTCCTCCTCATATTAAGGCAAGAAGAGATCTCCTTCATATGTTGATATGGGAGCATTCTGGTACTTGTCTATTCATCTTAATTTAAACATTACAAAATAGAAAATCCTCTCTAAAATCACAAGGAAAGTAGTTAATAGCCAAGAGATTGTAACAATAAAGAAAAGAACAAATAAATAAAGAAAGAATGAAAATTCTTCAAACTCTAAAAATATCCACAAAAGAAAATCAAAATAAAATATTGAAGTAAGCACATATCCATATTCAGCTAGAGTCAACTAGACCTAACCACTCCCCAGCAACAACGCCAAAAACTTTGTTGACCGGTGACAAGTACAAGCACTATGCCTCTACATGCAAGCTTATTGATTGAGCCGATCTACGGCAAGTGTACGTGTCGGACAAGTAGTAAAGTGGACCGTGAAGAGTCGAGTGTCGAACCATAGAGACCGAGATATCTGTCTATTATCTAATAAATCTGAAATTAGGTGAAGTCCTAATCTAATTCCTAAAACTATGAAAACGTAAGAAAATTTAAGAATTAAAACTCACAAGACAAAGGGTTAAATCGCCGGGGCAATCAATCAGAGAATATTCAGACAATGAATCCCCCTCGGGTTTTCATTGAGTTAGAAAAAGGATTTTCAGGTTAATTGTTGTAGAAATTTGGACCAAGGATTCCTAATGTGTATTTAATCCCTATCTCGAGGCGATTACTAACCTAGTACCCTCACTATAATAGCGTAATAGGGAATCTTATTCTTGGAAGCATTATGGGAGTATGAGGCATGAAGGAGTCGCTCTCCTTAGTACCCAATCTCTCAGCATACTCACAATCCCCACTATTGAGGCATGCCCGCACATGGGGAGGCATTCGCTCATCGTGCATCTTATTAGAAATCCGGGTTGTTGCAACGTAGACTTCCAATTCAATGAATAACACTCAATAGATCTCAAAATTAAAAGCAACTAAATAACTATAAAAATCAATGTCAACAACAAATATTAACCTGAGGGCTCATCGTGCCCAAGTTCCTAAAATGTTAGTTCCCCATGGAAGGGAAATGTTGAACACACACACTCACGCAAGTGCACGTGACGTCAAAGTAATACAATTTATACCGGTAAGCCTGGATATGGAAGGGGAACACTTAATGATATGGATTTAGGGTTGTATGGGCGTCAGACTTGGTTATGATGTTTTCTAGTGCTTAATGGAATTATTTAGTTGCATAGGTAAGGGCACACACAAGGTTATCTAAGGTACTTATGTGCGCTCCGAACGCATCTTACAGATTCCCTATCACTAGAAATAAACTTCAACTCCCCCTGTCATTGGGGTGAAATGTTGTCGGACCTATGTATTAAACCTTGCCCAAGGAAAGCTAATAATGCATATCTCTATGTGATAGGAGCTTCGGGTTGTCACCCCGACTTCGACCTTGTGCAATTGCCAACCTTCAATGCTAATCTAAGACTAACGTGTTACATATGCCGTTACTATGTCACTAACGGTTCAAGGAGATTGCATCACAAACATACCAAATGACAATTAGTAAATCATTAATCACTAGATAAAATAGTTGTTCAAGTCTTCATCCCATACAACACTAGAATAAAGATTCTAGCTTACTAACATGGAGTTCACAACAAGATAATTAAACATTCATACACAATAACATCCATGTTAATACAGGAGCAAAACCAAATGAGATGGGAGAGGATGCGGATCTTTTCCCTTCTTGATGTTCCCCTTCTTCAACATGTACTTGAAGCCCTCCTGATCGATGGTAAATTGATGGAAACGATGCCCTACAAGTGTTGGTCGCCGCCCCTCGCATTTAGCCCCAAGAACCAAAGATAAAAGCCCCAAAACGGCTACAAAATCTCTATATAGGAGATAGGCTTCGTATCGAATTTTAGGACCGATGCATTGACTTTTTCACAGCCTGCGCGGTGTTCATCAAATGCTCGATCGGATTAACTGTCGAGATTTGAACTGAGTGTTCCGGACTTGATAATATTCAATATGAACTGTCGAGATTTGGTTTAGAGACCCTAGCTTTTGTAATAAATTTCTGATCTTTGTTGCTCCCTCATAAATTCTTCAGCCCTTCTCACCTCCTATTAGACTCTTTTTTCCATGGAACACCCTTTCCTTTATCCACTTGGTCATCCCAGGCTTGGTCATCATTCCCACCTGTGTATCTCATAATGAAGGCCACAAATTGGCCTTTCCTGCAATAAACATAATTCGCTCGAATTAATACTTGAACTCATTGAAATCATGCAACATATAACTAATTCGAGTGAGGTAGCACACAATAGCCAATTTATATGAATTAGGCCTAAACATGCACAAGTCATGCTATAAATACACATGTTTGGTCCTAGACAATAGACATTAAGCCTATCAATTCTAAAATATAGTTAGCGCAGAGCTCTAACAAGGAACACAAATCTAATACAAAATAATAAAAGAAGGGAATAAACATAAAAAAATACACTCTTCCCTTCACCATTAGCATCGTGTATGGATCGGTGATGAATCTCCCTCAAAGCCTCGCCGTTTGAGAGTGCTTGATGATGATGCCTTCAAACCCTAGCTGTCAAGGTCTTCAAAAGATCTTCAATAATATCCAAGATGCCTTTCCTAACCCTAAACATCGGTATTTATAGGGTTTATAGCATCTGGAAATATCTCAAACGTTTTGGGTCTGTGTGGGACCAAGTTGGGTGAGAAATTGTGTAACAATTGAGTCCAGATATGCTCCAAACGTGTCCATACGAGCGCATCTGTGCTCGTGTACTGTTCTGGAAAAGGCTGAAATTACTGTAGCTACATTACACGGGCGCATGCCCCCGTGTACCAGCCCGTGTGTCTCTCTATGAATGATTTCCTGATTTTACTGTGGCTACAATGCAGTCAGAAAACATTGTAGCTACAGTGCACATGGTCACATAACTTGCCCGTGTACTCCTTTGGAGGGTCCAAAATTTCTAGTTTTCACTCCAAATCTTCTGGGAATTTGGCCATAATGTATGGGACATTATTAGACCCTTTTTAGCTCCTAACATTGACAGTTTTGCCCCCATAAAATCTTCTCTCCCCGAAATATCTCCATTATGCTTTGTTTTCACCTCAATTGATGCCGAATATCTTCCTTTTTACTCATGAGGCATTCTAATGCCCTGTAAATGGAAATTAGGAAAAATTAAGTACTGGTGGGCTATATTTCCTTCGAAATTATATGCAAAATGTACATAAAAGTGATATAAAATTATGATCATTTGAACACTTATCATAATATCTCCACAGTTAGCGTTTGCTTGTCCTCAAACAAATACAAAGAAAAATAGAGATTGATAAGTGTTCAACCTCTAGCTATAGATTAAGTGTAGTTCTACTCTATTGAAAGCTTCACCATTGACATGTGAATTCTCCTGTTTCAATCCCTGGACTCAGATCAATCACATGACACGTTACAGTATAGATCTAGATAAGAATTTTTACTCCATATACCATGTTCTTCTGTCTTATAATGACAAGCATACCCTCAATAGACTCTAGAGGCTCCTTGAGACTCTATGGATAAAACAACTCTCCCATAACAAAAAGTAAAGTCTGAAATAAAACGTAATGGATCCAACTTTTGGGCTAACCAAAGACTAATGTAGAGTGTAGATTCCCCATTCTAAGGGATACACATGCTTATTAGGCACCATAGCACACAATTAACTTGGAAAATTACAACTCTACATAAATGCGCTCATGCACACAAGGGACTTTTCGGCCTGAGGAACATTGGTTAGGAGCCCGAACCCATAGCTTTCTTTGTCACCACGAGTAGAGGAGCACTGTCCTGGTAATTATTTTCACAACTATTTTCACTTCCTTTGCAAAATTTTTATTTTTCAACTAATAATCTAATTTACAAAGGCCTAAAAATTGAACTAGTGTCACGAAAACTCTTGGAGCAATAAAAGATGATACTAAGCAAATCAAGTCAAAAGACCATAGCAATGGGCTATCTAATGTCACTAAAGAATATGATTATCACGAGGATTTTCTATAAGTCCAAGGTGTTTCATAGAAAAAATTGAAAAAATTTGTGCTCAAATGGTGTAAACTAGATTGCAAAACAGAAAAAATTTTCAACAAGCCATCATCCTTGTACACTAAGCATGTATTTCACATAAAGATTTGCAATGAATTTAGTTCTAAAGAATTTTAATGAATTTATAGCTACATAGCTACTCATCTTCACACTTAGAATCATGTATTGTCCTTAATGCACAAAATGAAGCATAGAATTTATAAAATAAGAAATAAAAAATAAGGAGAGGACAAACTGAGACTTCCCCATTTTATATTGAAGATTCAAGTTAGAATTTGAATCCCGGGTGAGTTCCCATGGTATCCAATATGATAACACTCTCAAACCTGTGAGACATGAAGGGATTATTATAGCTCAAGAAAAATAAAAACATAACACAAAGGTTACTAGCAAACTAAATGAAAAGATGAATCCTGGTCCTCAAACTTCTAGCTTTTTCTCGTCAACCTAAATAGTGTAAATGGTGAAATTAGAGTCAAATGATTCTTGGGGATGCAAGAGAAAGCCCAAGGGGGTGTGTATGTGTGCGGAGGAAGAGGGTAAATGGGCGGCATGTGTTTAAATAGTTTAAAAATGAATTTGAAGAGGCGCTTGCATACAAAGGGGAAAATGTGCAACACGGGATCACGCTCCCATGTAGGCATCCGTGTGCATCTCGGGATGAATCAGGGGTGTGTGGGTGCGCCTGTGTGGCTCATCCGTGCATTCTCTCCATAAAAACCCATGTACCACAAAGGCCCTCAGGCGCCCATGTAGGCTCCTGTGGAGCTCAGTGGTGGTCATAATGGTATATGAATTTCTAGAAAAATAATTTCTAAGTGACCAACAATACATCCTAGCAATAAAAGTTCTAAACCTGGCTCTAAAATTCACCCCATTGAAATGAAATTGAGGAATAAAAAATTATGACGGGTAAAGGATTGCATCAATTTATTGAAAAACTAACACTAAAATAACAAATGAAAATAGCTTGGGTTGTCTCCAATGAAGCGCTTGTTTAACATTACTAGCTTGACGTACGTGTTCCTTACCTTAGGAGTATTGAATAGAATGTATTCCTACCAACCGCACCTTGCATAGCTACTACCAAAAAATGAAAAACATACATGCCTCGGTAGTGCTATTGTGGAACTTCTGGTCCAATTAAGTTTAGGCCTCCACGGAAATAGTTTGGCCCAAAAAATGTTCAATCGTGGCTTGGGCGAATCCTTTGATTGTAGAATCATCCTCCCCACTTCTATTGTTATCCCGGTCATTTCTCCTCTGTACTTTTTGTGCAAGTCAGCTTTGAGGTAGATAACTTGTTCAAGTGTAATCAGTTTTGCTCTTTTCTACCACTTCATTTTTTTTCTACACCAAAATATCCTTCCACCTCTTGTTCACAACTCCATTGTTCATCAAAATTCATTTTGAGAGGTTCTCCCGTCTAGTTCAAATTTAGCTTGTGAGTAGAGGCTTGCATATTTGTAATTGCGGCATCAACGACTTCAAATTTAGCTTCTGTTTGTAGTGTAAATTTCACCACCTCCTCCATGATTGCAGAGACATTCTCTTGCAATAGTGGCAAATCTGACCCCTCTTTTGCCTCCAAACTATGTGTCAAATTAAGGTCAACCTTGTAATTTTCTTTCTCAAGACTCATTTTTGTATCCATATCCATAGGGGCGGTGATGACTTGTAATTCTTCCTTAACATCGGGAGTGGGTTGTCCAATATGTTCATTCACAAAATTATCAAAGAACTCTTGCCAATTCAAATCCTTGGGCTGTCTGGCATGCTCATTCACAAAGTTATCAAGGATCTTTTTCCAATTCAAATCTTCTGTTGTCCTTGTGTGGATTTCATACCGAAAACTTGGATGAAAATTATGCCGCTACTCTTGAGGTGGGGAATATGAAGTAAATCCTTGTTGAGGACACCTCCATTGTGTTTAGTATTGATAGTTTGGATAGTTCGGGTGTCCTCTCCAATATGGCTGGTAAACATTGTAGCATGGGTTTCTTTGAATTGTGATAAGAGTTCAATTGGTCATATTGTTCATACTATTTTCATATACACTTTAGATGCAATATGGAGCAAGTATAGCCCGTTGGTACTCAATTTGTGTTAATTTCCATATACAGGGTATTGGAATGCCCCAGGAGCAAAAATGAAGCTATTCGACAGTAATTGAGGCAAAAAAAGGCTAAAGACATGTTACACGGGCATACACACGGACGCATGCGCCCGTCTCATATTGTTCATACTATTTTCATATACACTTTAGATGCAATATGGAGCAAGTATAGCCCGTTGGTACTCAATTTGCGTTAATTTCCATATACAGGGTATTGGAATGCCTCAAGAGCAAAAATGAAGTTTTTCAACAGTAATTGAGGCAAAAAAAGGCTAAAGACAAGTTACACGGGCATACACAAGGATGCATGCACCCGTTTGATATGAAAAGATGAGTTTCCAGATTATGTGGGTGAATGCACGCTTGTGAACTACCCTGTCTAGCTTTCCCGAGTAGTACACGAGCGCTCAAGCGCCCAGGGTGTGACTTGTCTGGATTCCCTGAGGAGCACACGGCGCTCAGGCGCTCCATGTAAGCAACTGTACAGACCTACTGAGTACACGAGCACGTATTTGCCCGTGGGGTAACTCGTGTGGGTCGAGATTTGGACCCAGCCAAACATAATTTTTCTGAGAATTTGATTATTGCGGACCTTCGGGCAAGCCCTTCAAAAACATATGGGAGATTATAAGTATTGGGGGCTAGTTTTTTGAGAAGGGGCTTCTAATTCCATTAACCACCTTGGAGGTTTCTCATCATCTACCTACTACACTCATCCACCTTCTAGGGCATCAAGGCATCGAACGAGCGTCGCTTGATAAGTGCATGATTATACATATATTTCCCTCATATTTACATACACTTATCCTGTTATCATGCATCGATTTTTCTATTTTCGTACTACTTTGGGTTGTTTAGTGATTGAGCAGGTAAAGTAGGTACCCGGAGTGAAAGGAACGAGAAATGGGACAAACCAGGATGAAACAAGCCAAAAAATTCATTCATGGAGATGTACACGGCCTCACTAGAAGGTACACCCCTATGTACACACCCGTGTACCCCTCTGATTTCAGAACACTGAAGATTGAGCTGCAGGAACTTGCACGGGCGTGTATTAGATGCACACGCCCATGCCACATTGAATAGAAATCCATATAAACCAGCCGAAGGCACAAATTTCGGGGACTTTTGGGTAGATTAGTCTTCGGTGGGTGTTCCGTGCGATGGTTAGGGTTTCAGGGAAGATCGAAGGTGGAGTAGATATCGAGCAAGGGAGTCCCTATGTTTTCAATCATCTCTTTCTCTGGCATCTTTATTATGGTTTCTATTAGCATAAGAGGCTAAACCCTATTGGTGGTGCCTTGGACAGATGAACAATAGTATTATTTGTTAATATAATTCTTTTATTTATTGGTTTTTGATTCTTGTGAGTCTGTGCTTGATTTATGTGATTGTATTTGTGTGAGCCATGGTCATATACCTCGTTATATTCTAGCAGGGCACATACGTGCTTAGGGTTGTGACTTGCGTATCTCTTTGTGCATTGATCCATATCTCTCTCAATTTGATTATAACTTGGCATAGGTAATGAGTTCAATCTGCATACTGAGAGATCGGATGTGACATGTAGATGGTGCAGTTATCGAACTCCCAAGAATTAATCAACCGGTAGCCAATACTTAGAATTCTATTATTAACTAAGGAATCCTAAGAGGATTGCGATCTGAGGTATCACGTCTAGTCTCTGATTGCCCATAACCTACTAATTGTTCGCCTTAGTTCCTTCTTAGAATATTTAATCAAACTACTAGCATGGTCCATATTCTCAACTAGGTAGAAAATGATAGTTAGTACTAGTATCCCAGTCTCTATGGATTCGACAACCCTACCTTTGGATATATTACTACTTGATCGACCCCGTATACTTGTGGTTTAGTCCTTGCACACCCTATGCGTGCATCATCACTTGATGGCGGAGGTTTGAAGAGGATTTTGTCAACAATCCTTGCCATCAGTGGAGGGAACAACATATAATTTTAATATGTGTTTCCTTTCTTTCATCATTGTTTTGGATTGTTGTTCCTTCTTGATGGGGAACGAATTTTGTAGTCATTTGGGCATTGATGAACTCTTGAGTCATGTATTAACTTTGACTTTGAATGCTAATGGTTAGCTAGTTGTCTCTTTTGTGATTGAGATCTATTGAGTGTCATTCTTTGAATTTGGGTAATTTACGTCGTGAAATACCAAATTATCCAATCTGACGCATCGAGGAAGAAGTGAACGCCTCCTCGTGTGTGGAAATACCTCAATAGAGAGGATTACGAGTACACCGAGAGATATGCCACTAAGGAGAGTGACTCCTTCATATATGTTGTTCCTGTAGTCCTTCCAAGTGTTTGATTCCCTAAAACATCATCAGTAAGGGCACTAGGTTAGTAATTTGCCTTGAGATGGCGACTGAAGACAAATTAGGAATCCTTGGTCCGATCTATCATAATTAGCAACCTTAGTATTCATCATCTATCTCTATGAGGACCCTAGGGGGATTCATTGCCTAGTTGCCCTTCTTTTATGATTGATTATCCCTACGATCCTATAGAATCACCATACGTGTTTTACTCCTTGTTTAGATTTAGCAATTAGTTTAGTCAAAACATTACCCACTCATTAGCTCGACTAAATGTAGACAAACAGTTAGTACTATTATTTCCAAGTTCCAAAGGTTCGATATCCGACTTCTTCGAGTCCACTGTATTACTTGTCTGACCCGTGCACTTGCGGAGCACAAATTAGGCATATCAAGTTTTTGGCGCCGTTGCCGGGGACCAAGACTAGTATGAATATTAGGAGTTTGCTACTTTAGTCATTATTTTCTAGGGTTTTCAATTTTTCTTTTTCTTGTTTTCCATTTTTAGTTGTTGTCTTCTACTCCCAGTTGCTAATCAATTTCTCCCTTTTTTGCGAGGAATTGGTGCAAGACCCGGGGTAATCCAACATGTTTTGTTGAGGAAGATGTTGATATAGAGAGGACTTTACCCATAAGGCTTTGAGAAAGAGGAGAGCCTGTTCAAGCACAGTCGTTAGAAGCAGAAAACTCTATTCAAGAAAAAGTGAATATTGAATTTAGAGACCCTCCAATTATGGCGGAAAGGCGAAGAACATTATCTGAATATGAGAGACCAAACTATAATGGTGAAGAATTCAGCATCCACCCTCCTGCTGTTAACTTGAACAATTTTGAGATCAAGGCAAGCACCGTTAGTATGATTCAAAATCAAGCACGGTTTGACGGTCATCCAGATAAAGATCCTCACGCACACTTGGAGCGTTTTATTCAAATTTGCAATATGTTTAAGATTAATGGAGTTTCAGATGATGCGATCCGATTAAGTCTATTCTCGTTCAATCTAAGAGAGGCCGTGTATAGATTGCTTACCACTCTTCCCGCAAGGAGTAATAAGACATGGAAAGACATGTTAGACAGATTTCTTGACATATATTTTCCCCCAAGCAAAGAGGTAAGTGCACAATTATACATATATTCCTATCACATTTGCATGCACTTATCCCGTTGTTTAGCATCATTTCCTCTATTTTCGTGCTCCTCTGAGTTTGTTTTGTGATTGAGTAGGTAAAATCGGTACCTAGAATGAAAGGAACGAGAAACGGGGCAAACCAGGACGAAATAAGCTAAAAAAGACACTCATAGAGATGTGTATCTGTGCACACGCCCGTGCACCTCTTTGACTTCAAAACGCGTGAAGATCAAGCAATGGAATTTGGCACGAGCGTACATTAGATACACACGCCCATGCCAAATTAAATCAAAAATCTATATAAGCCGCCGAGGATACAGATTTCGGGGACATTTGGCAGACTGTGCTTGATTTATATGATTATATTTTACATGAGCCATAGTCACATACTTCGTTATATTCTGGCGAGTGACATACGTGCTTAGTGTTTTGACTTGCGTGTCTCTTTATGCATAGATCCATATCTCTCTCAGTTAGATTATAACTAGGCATAGGTAATGAGTTTGATCTGCATAACGAGAGATCGGATGTGGCATCTAGATGGTGCAATTGTTGAATTTCCAAGAATTAATCAATAGATAACCATTACTTAGAATTATATAATTAACAATGGAATCCTAGAAGGATTGTGATCTAAGGTGCCACGTTTTATCTCTGACTGCTCACAATCTATAAATTGTTCACGTTTGTTCTTTGTTTACGACAGATAACTAGATTTCCAATTACTTCCATTACCCTTCGAGATTGCAAAGGATAGTAGTTAGTAAGTACTAGGATTCCAGTCCCTATGGATTCGATAACCCTACCTTTGGGTACTTTACTACTTGATCTACTTCGTACACTTGCGGTTTAGTCATTGCGCACCTTGTGGGTGCATCAAGTTTTTGGCGTCGTTGCTGGGAACTAGAAACATTGGGAACATTAGAACTTGTTATTATTGTTAGTTAGGCTATTTTTAAAAAAGTAAATAAATAAAAATATATACATATCCTTGACTCTAAGATTTTATTTCATTTTCTTTCTATGAAGGTGCCAATGCATGACAAGAAGCCGGGTTCCATACTCAGTGGAAGTACCTGACCCAGATTTTGAGTGCCATCTTAGTCACCAATTTGGAGAAGCCCTTCTAAAAAAGACAACAACAGTGGAATCTAGTGCGAAAGTCGATCAACCAGAATCGATGGCGGCCCCAACCTGTTCTATATCGGATTTCGCGAGGCCGAACTTAGACGACATCAGCTCAAGCATTGACCCACCATCGGTCACAGGGCACAACTTTGAATTAAAGCCCCACGTCATCTAGATGGTTAAACAGTCGTGTCAGTTCGATGGCTTTCAAGATGAGGACCCATGCGCACACTTGTTAAGTTTTCTCGAGATCAGAGACACAATCTCGATAAATGGAGTATCCTCAGACATTATATGCATCAGGCTGTTCCGTTTCTCAGTCAAAGGCAGGACAAAATAGTGGCTAACTTCCCTACCTCATGGTTCCATCACAACGTGGACATAGTTGGTTAAGAAATTTCTAATGAAATATTTTTCACCAGCCAAAATAATGAAGCTACGAAGTGATATCTCTTCATTCAGATAATTGGAGATGGAAACTTTATATAACACATGGGAGAGATACAAAGAGATGCTCATAAGATGTCTACGTCATGGGATAGAAGAATGGATGCAAGTGCAAACCTTATATAATGGGCTGAATGTAGCTACAAAGCAGATGTTGGACACAGCTGCTAATGGTTTTCACTGTACAGTAAAGACCCCGACTCAGCTATGGAGCTACTAGATGAGTGGCCACAAATGGATATCAATGGAGTTTTGAGAGGACCAAAACAAGCAAGGTGGCTAGGGTCCATAATGTAGATGCGATAACAACTCTAGCAGCCACGGTAGAGGCACTCAATAAGAAAATAGATAATCTTAGTGTCCAACAGCAAATAGCGGTAATGATGTGCAGTGGATGTGGGAGTAAGACAGAAGAAGAGAAAGACGAACAAGTGGAAGAAGTTGATTTTTATAGGAAGATCACAAAACAATCCAACAGCTTTACCTATAACCCTGGATGGAAGAACCACCCCAAATTCTCCTACGGCATCTCAGTGCAACCAAGGAAAATCCCTCCTCAAGGAAGTCAACCCCCACCTCAAGGGCATCAACCATGAGCATAGGAAAAGAAAGGGGCAAGCTAGGAAACCCCAATTGCATAGTACATTCAAACAAATGAAGCACGAGCAATTAGATATAGGAGATAATGAGAAACCATCAGGCATCTTTACAGAATCTCGATCATCAAGTTGCTCAGATAGCTAAATCATTGGCAGAAAGACCAGCAAGTACCCTCCCAAGCAATACAGAGGTCAACCCAAGGGAGTCTGTCAAGGCCATCACCCTCAAAAGTGGAATAGAGGTAGCACTACCATAGGCCAAAGATTCAAGAGAGACACTCGCTACACCTCCCGAGGAGGACAAGTCAGAAACTGACAATAAGGCAGCCATGGGTAAGACAAAAGAAGCACCTACGGTGCCCGAGTATAAACCAAAGATACCTTACCCAGCTAAATTGAAGAAGGACCAACAAGATGAGTGTTCATAAAATTTTTGGATGTCTTTAAGGTACTACACATCAACATGCCTTTCGTGGAAGTAATTGCACAGATGCTGCGATATGCGAAATTCTTAAAGGAACTACTCACCAACAAAAGGAAGCTAGAAGAAGTGTCAATGGCAACTATGAATGAAGAGTGTTCAGCAGTTCTCACCAACAAACTCCCAAGGAAGGAAAAGACCCAAGAGGTTACATAATCCCCTGCACAATCGGAGGATTAGTAGAACAGGCCTTAGCGGACATTGGAGCGAGCATCAATCTCATGCCATACAAGACACTCCAAAAGCTGTGAATCGGAGAGCCGAAACCAACAAAGGTGAAACTCTAGATGGCAGATCGATAAATCTGATGCCCTCAACGGGTAGTTAAGGATGTACTGGTAAAGGTTGATAAGTTTATCTTTCCCATGGACTTCTATATCTTGGATTTGGACGATCAAGTAGAGGTGCCACTCATCCTTGGAAGACCTTTCCTGAAAAACCGCACAAGCACTTTTTGATATCAAAGATGGTCAAATGAGCTTGATGGCTGGAGAAGAAGCAGTGGTCTTCAAACTTAAGAATGCCATGCAACATCCCATGGAAGTAAACAACACATGTTATTGCATCGATCACATTGATGACCGTGTGTCTGAATTTGTGCAAGATGAACTACTGATGGACCAACTAGAGGACCTATTCAAGGAAGCACCAACTTGGGAAGATCCTGTTGAGGAACCGAAAGTGGAGAGACAGGCAAAGCCAATGACTCGAGCAGGAAAAAAGAGAGCGTGGTGGCGAAAAATTAGAATGAAGGGAAGAAATTATGCACCCCCTCCTGCACTTTAGCAACCGGGCCCACTTAAGAGAAATTCGTGTGAGTATGAATTTATCTTTTCCTTAATTATACAAATTGCAGGACGTGATCCTCCCGGTGGGGAAGTGATAGCTCTCAAAAGAGAGCTATTTAGATGACATATTATGCTAGGTTGAGACCCAATATGGCAATTTAATGATGTATTCAAAAGAGAGCTATTTAGATGACATATTATGCTACCTCAACTAGCATGCACACTTGTTTTAGTGAATTCCTATACTAAATGGATTAATTTATGCACTAATGCAAGTGTTTTAAATATTTATAGATGATGAGTCCATGAGAGCGAGATATGGATGATCTTGGAGCAAATGGATAGGTGTTCTATGACAAAGGAGCATAAGGAGTAAAATGAGAGAGGTTTGCGAGCAGCCTGAAAGAGTGGTTGAGATCAGGAATTTATTGGAAGATCTACATGACTCTAAATCCAATCTTCACCGTTTAGATTGAAGATCAACAAGTCAGGAACACTCAGTTAACATTTTAGCTAAATCCTAGTTGAAATGGTCATCCGATGGTTGAGTTGATGAAGAATATCATGTTGTTTACTGCATACATCACGATGTTAATTAAAGGCTGAGAATGCTCCACTAGAAATATATTAACATCGCGATGTTAACATCAGGCACAGTTTTAGGACCCCATATTTTCATCGACATCGAGATATGCCTTTTTGGACATCGCGATGTGACCTCCTGGGGGTATAAAAACGCCCTGATTTCTAGGTTTTCATGATCTCTCGCGAGTGGTGGTGGCTAGAGCCCCAAGGAGGCGATCCGAAGGTGTTCAACGTCAATTGAAGCTGGGTTTTACTCAACACAAGAGGGGGAAACCATTATTTATCTATTTCTAGTGTTTTAATCCTTCATTTGCACTTAGAAATGGATGTTTACTTCCTTCTTTGCATCATTATGAATCTTTCTTTGTAATGGTAGCTTGAACATCTATGCTAAGGTTGTATGAACTTTTTGACTTGAATCTATATTATCTTTAAATTTTCTTTGTTATCATGTGTGTGGATGTGCCTATGAATCTCTCATGCTAAACCTTGTTGGTCGAAAAGCGACAAGTATCTTAAAGCTCAAGCGCATAGACATATGAGTTTGAAGGTAGAGTAGAAACATAGGGTGGACGAAGTGACACCGAATTATCCTCCCACTTAGACATAAGTAGAGGCATTTCCATAGTAATTGTAGAGATTTGCCCTATAATGCTTCTAATGTACCGATAAAAATATGGACTTAGAGCATGACCCTTAGAAATATGGTCTTGTAGGATGCACCTGAAGTGCACATAAGTGCAATCTTTATCATTGAAACACCCATATCCACATCCTTGATAACTTAGCAAGTCAAGGAAAAAATCTCTACAAGTCATTGAGCCATAGCAACCTCCGTTATTATCTTTTACATTCTCAGGATTTAGTCAATATTCTACTTGATTGATAGACTGACTTTACCAAGCAACTTAGTAGGTTAGTGTTCATCTAAACCTAGTAAGCCTTCCCTGTGGATTCGACCTAGTACTCACTGGAATTTATTACTTGCGACCACGAACACCTGTGTGCGGGGGCTTGAGTGCTTGCACTCAAGTTTTCGGTCAAGTTTTTGGCGCCGTTGCCGGGGAAGGCATAGACCATAGGTGACATTTTCTGAATAGGAGCAAGTCTAGTTTAGTCATTTATTTTATTTTACATTCTTTCGTATTATATTCATATTCTTTTTATTTTTATTTTATTTTATTTTATTGTCCTTTTTCTTAACTCATTTTTGTTTTCTCTTTTTCTTGGCTTCATCTGTTCTACTTTGAGCTTTAAATGAAGCTCATACCTTTTGGAGGACAAATTGGCCAAGATTATTACACATCTTGGTCTGAGAGTGTAATATCTTGTTTGGATGAAGAACCTCCACCATGTTTTCAAGGGGTACTCTCAAGGACCAACACCCCTACAATGCCATCTCATGATATTGAAGTTTGAAGAAGCTCAAGGGTTGAAAGGGAGCAAGCTGTCAATGAACAATCTTTAGAGGAGAAATTAAGTAGATGGATAGTAGAATTAAAAGCCATGCGCCAAGAATTTTGTAACAGAGTGAGTAGCCAACCATCACAAATGGGGCAAGTAAATGATGAGCCTCGAGGTCAAAAGCAAAACACAAGGCTAAAGGAGATGGAAGGAAAAGAGGAGGAAGAATCTTCACTAGAAGAACTACTGATGCAACATATGGAATGCAATGAAGCATTAGCTCAGGATTTTGATGACAGATTGCAAATAGAGGAGATTACTGATAGAGAACTTGAGGATATCTATCCCCCTCCATCTTTTTCTCAAGGGTTGTTGCAACGGGGACATGATGCCAACTTCCAAGACTATGATAAAGAAATACAAAATATAGCACGTCAAGTGGAGACAAGGGCATGGGAGTACGAAAAAAAGTCTTGTGCACCTGAGCATGTGTACAATGAAATCCGAACTCAAAGAATTGTGCAACAACTAGGGTTACCAAGCATGGATGATGCCGAGCCTTGCAACCCTTTTGAAGAAGAATGCTCTAATAAGCAAGGCTTGTACACAATTGTGCTCTATTTCACCCATGGAGCAACATTTTATTCTTGAGGAAGTTGATAGATGGCAAAGCAATTTAGCTACAATAAGAAGTGTCAAACGAAGATATCTTATGGTCTTGTTGCAAAAGCTTTTTTAGGGTGACAAAATTAACAAGTTGCGAATCTTCCATCTTCGCCACTCAGTTGTCTCTTCAAGGTGTTGAGCCATCCGCCAACCAAATCAAGACTTCAAAGAAGTGGTGAAGGCTATAATACAAAGGAGAAGGTCTTCGGATGGATGTGGAGGCTCTTTTCATTAAAGAGCCTGAATAATAAAAAGGGGTCAAGCTAGAGACCTTAAATCTAGCGCTTCTTGGGGAGGCAACCCAATTTTAGATTGATTAAGGTAAATTTTTAATGATTAAGAGCTTGAGTTGTTTTTTTTTTTCTTTTTTTTTTTGGTGGGGGGGGGGGGCATGCACACGTGGTATTGTCGGACGCTAATGTGCAACAAAGTCTCACCTAACCCCCATGTGCTTGCTGCACCGAGAGAGGAGCCCGAGGCGGATCATTAGGACGACGAGAATACCGATCATTAGGGGAGTGTTCTTCTGACTTGTGCTTACTTTTGTGTTCCTCTCTCTCATTCTATTTTTCTACTTCTTGTGTCATCGGGGACGGTGACTTATCTTAGTTGTGGGGGTGGGTTTCATTTACTAAAACTTGTGTGTTTTGATATATATCTTGCTAATTTCAGTCATTTTTCTGCACTTATTGAAATTTTTCATTTATAGGTATGGTTGATCTCCTACTTTATAGTGCATTTGACACAAATATTATTACTGGAGGACTGAATTTTTCAAACTTTAGGAAGATCACATCTTTATATACACTTGTGTATCTAGAACTTCTTTTAGCACTTCATGAATGACTTTAGTCTAGGTTGTATGTTGTAGAGAGAACATATGCATTGGAGAATAGAGGTAGGGTATAAACCTCCTGGTAGTCGAGTAGGACTTGACACATATGGAAGTGCATAGAAACTGGGAGTACAAGTGAGCTCACATTAAAGGTGAATAAACAAAAAAAAAATGAATAGAACAAAACAAAGCAAAAAAACAATGCATCGAAAAAAATAAAAGCAACGCCTATAAGATGTGAGTAACAGCCTGCCCCGGGAGTAAGGTCTTCTACTAGTAGAGAGTATCAAAAGACTAGACTTTGTAGATTTGTGCTTCTAGTTCTATTCTCCAATGCATGTATCGATCTATGTGATATACAAATTGACTAAAGGCATTATTACACTTGTAGAATTCTAATGCACAATGTAGAATATCTAATTATGATTTGTACTTTGTTTGAAATCTTCAAACACTTACTTATTGTGTCATGTTGCATCTATTTTCATTAGCAAAGGAGATCTAAAACAAAAATATATATGTCGGAACTATTGACTAATATGCTTTATTGTTTTATTGCTTAAGGACAAGCAATAGTTTGAGTTTGGGGGTGTGATAGCTCTCAATAAAGAGCTATTTAGATGACATATTATGCTGGGTTGAGACCCAATATGGCCATCTAATGATGTATTCAAGAGCCAATTTGGGTTATTTTGTATAAACTCTACCTCAAGTAGCATGCACTTATTTTAGTGAATTCCTATACTAAATGGATTAATTTATGCACTAATGCAAATGTTTTTAATATTTACCAATGATGAGTCCATGGGAGTGAGATATGGATGATCTTGGAGAAAATGGATAGGTGTTCTATCACAAAGGAGCTTAAGGAATAAAAAGGAGAGGTTTGTGAGCAGCCTGAAAGAGTAGCTGAGATCAGGAACTTACAGGAAGAGCTACAGGACTTCAAATCAAATCTCCACCATTCAGATTATTGGTCAACAAGTCAGGAACACTTAGTTAAAATTTTAGCTAAATCCGAGTTGAAATGGATTATCTGATCGTTGAGTTGATGAAGGCATCGCGATGTTGACTAGGCGATGCTAATTAAAGGTTGAGAACGCTCCACAAAAAATAAATTAACATCATGATGTCGACATCGTGATGTTAACATCAGGCACACTTTCAGGACCCCATATTTTCATCGACATCGCGATGTGCCTTTTTGGACATCGTGATGTGACCTCCTGGGGGTATAAAAACGCCCTGATTTCTAGGTTTTCACAATCTCTCATGAGGGGTGGCTGCTAGAGCCCCAAGGAGGTGAACCAGAGGTGTTCAACGTCAATTGAAGCTGGGTTTTACTCAACACAAGTGGGGGAAATAATTATTTATCGATTTCTAGTGTTTTAATCTTTCATTTGTACTTAGACATGAATGTTTACTTTCTTCTTTGCATCATTATGAATCTTTCTTTGTAATGGTAGCTTGAACATCTATGCTAGAGTTGTACGAACTCTTTGACTTGAATCTATATTATCTTTGGATTTTGCTTTGTTATCATGTGTGTGGATGTGCCTATGAATCTCTCATGCTAAACCTTGTTGGTCGAAAGGCGACAAGTATCTTAAGCTTCAAGTGCATAGACATATGAGCTTGAAGGTAGAGTAGAAACATAGGGTGAACGGAGTAACACCGAATTGTCATCCGACTTAGACATAAATAGGGCATTTCCATGGTATTGGCAGAGATTTGCCCTATAATGCTTCTAATGTACCGATAGAAATATGGACTTAGAGCATGACCCTTAGAAATTAGGTCTTGTAGGATGCACCCGGAGTGCATATAAGTGCAATCTTTATAATTAAAATACCCATATCCACAACCTTGATAACTTAGCAAGCCGAGGAGAAAATCTCTACAAGTCATTGAGCCATATAACCCTAGGAGCTTATCACTGAGAGAAAAACCATAGCAACCTCCGTTATTATATTTTACATTCTTAGGATATAGTCGATCTTCCACTTGATTGATAGACTGACTTTACCAAGCAACTTAGTAGATTAGTGTTCATCTAAACCTAGTAAGCTTTCCCTGTGAATTCGACCAGATACTCACTGGAATTTATTACTTGTGACCACGTACACTTGCGTGCGGGGGCTGGAGTACTTGCACTCAAGTTTTCGGTCAACAGGAAGCTGAGAGGTTCCATCTTTTCAAGCCTCACTGAACTTAATAGGTATGTCAAGCTAGTGACGTTAAACAAGCGCTTCTCTGGAGGTAACCCAAGTTAGTCTAGTTTTCTAGTCATCATCTTAGGCGTTAGTTAGAGGTACAACTGTGGTAAATTATCTACTTTGATAATATTCTAAACAATATTGTGCTTCCTAGGTATCTAACAAATAATTCTTTGTCTCGGAAATCATTAGTCACTAACACACAGGTGGAGGAATCAAAATAAAGAAGAAACAATGAGGCGACACAGAGAGATGCACGGCTCTGTGCACGCCCGTGCACAAGACCGTGCACCTCTTACGAATTATGCATGACTGTGCAGAGGTCTTGCAGGGGCGCTGAGCGACGAACATCATTACGAACAAAGAGATGCACGGCCATAGGCACAGTCGTGCATCCAACCGTACTTTAACCATGAAACCCAAGACACAAATAGTTGAATTGCACACGGCCGTGCAAGGCACTTGCACGGGCGTGCATCACAGGGCGGCAAAACAAAGAAGGGCACGGGCATCCCCATGTCCGTGCGTCGTAAGTGTTGATTTGAGTGTAATTTTATAGCATATTCATGTATGCTTTACATGTTTTTTCAGCAGAATTATAACTTGTCGGTACATAAAAAGTGTTGATTTTATTGAACAAAGCATAATATCGATACACCAGAAGAAAGGTTGCTTTTTAAGGGAAATTAAGACCGAAATGAAGCAATTCTGGACAGGGCAAAATGGCATACGGGCTTTCATACGGCCTGTATGAACTTGGAGATTCAGATGGTCTTTCAAATTGATCTCTTGGAACCGTATACAACCCGTATGGAGCCATACGGGGTGTCATACGGTCTAATATACAGTCATACAAGTGGACCTGCATTTTATATTGGCCTGTATACAGCCCATATGAAACCCTGTATGGCGTAAGTTTCCAGCAGTCTGCTAACCTGGACAAGGGCAGAATGGTAAATGGCATTCTAAAGACCTAAAATGGGTATAAATTCGACTAATTAGGGCTTTTGAAGGGGAGAGCCAGCTTGGGAGAGAAAAACCCTTGATTAGGGATTGGAGATTTTCATCATCAACACTCGGAGGAAAAGAAGGGCAAGAGATTAGAGGAGGAATCAAGATAGCCACCAACGGTGTATGTAATAGCATTCGTTATTATGAATCTTTTGATTTGCATCCTCTTTGTGTTTAATTGTTGCTCTTCATTCATGGATTTTGTAGATACTTGGGTATTTTGAACACTTGGAATATGCATTAATTGATGTTGTTTTCTATGTTTGAATGCTTGGTTTAATTTATTGAGTCTATTGAATGTTTTGATTGTTGTGTTAATCTCTCTACGTTACGAGAGCCCGAAGAGATTTTTGTAGTCCATATAGGGGAAGAAGCGAGCGCCTCCTTATTTGTAGACCATCTCCAATAGAGGAGATTGTGAGTATACCGAGAGCTCGGGTACTAAGGAGGGTGAGTCTTTAATAGGTCTTATTCCCACAATCTTTCTAAGATATAGGTTCCCTAGAACATCATTGGTAAGGGCACTAGGATTAGTAAGCCTCGAGAGAGGGATTAAAAGCACCTTAGGAACCCTTGGCCAAAATTATATACCAAGTATCAACATAGAGAGTTTCATCCATTTTTTAAAATAGAAATCCAAGGGGGATTCATTACCCAAGTATCCCCTTTTCATGACTGATTGCCATCAAGGTTAATTTGATCCCACAGCTTGCATTTTCAATTTCTTTATTTTTAGATTTAGAATACAATCACTCACCTTTGGATCGACTAGATAATGGACAAATAGTTGATACTAGTACTTCCTTCCGCCTGAGGTTCGATACCCGACTTCTTAGTCCACTTTATTACTTGATACGACCTGCACACTTGCGGATTGCACGCATCAGTATGGAAGAAAAAAAGTGAGACCTTAAACTCTTTTTCACCTGTGCCATCTCACAAACCACCTCCTCCATTCCCGAGCCTCTTCCTCTTGGCGTGAATCTCCTTCTTCGTCTTCACGATCCATCTTACCTGCACCCACTCTTCATCATGCCACTGAAGAAAGCTTCCAAGGAGTAGCCCAGAAGGATGAAACAAGGAGAAGAAGGGAGCTCCCAGCCCCTTCCCTCCACCACTTGCCCGCTGGAGCTGACGTTCACGATACCGATGTTCCCTAGCATGCACTTCCGCCTCCGACAGTTGAGCTTTGGCGATCCCCAACGCATCAGTTGAGGCATTCTGGAGACGGTAGTCTCACAGTCGATGTGAAGAGATATCTCGAGGTGGGGGGGCGAGGGGGGGGGGGGGGGGGGGCGACGCCTTCTTAATATTTAGGCGATAACGTATCAAAATTTGACTCTGGAGATATTCTCAACCTTTCAGATCTCCAAAGGCCTCATCTCCTTGCATTGACATGAAAAGATTGAGTTCAGACAGGGTGGCATGATGTTACAGATGAGCTAATCCGATTTCGCCATCCACCTGAGACTATATGATCGAGAGTACACGACGAAGCTCGAGTACCAGACACTGCGGATCGATCGGCCAGCCGGTGAGACACAAGAGTCTGTTTGGAGGAGGCTCAACATGGACCCATTTTATGACCCATGGCAGTCGAAAGCATCCACTCTCCGCTCCCTAGCCCTCAGGTACATTCACATGATTTTGAGCCACTCGATCACAGAGCGGGGATTGAGCATATGGGTCGTTAGCACTAGAGACTTCCTGTACCTCAAGAGAATGGGGAACAACTTCCCCTTGCACCTAGAATGGGTCATGGCCTAGCTCCTCATGTACGAGGCATCCGACAGCAGGATCGGAGCCATCTTTGTTGGGCCGTACATTACAAGATTGGCCCGAGGTATGGATCTCATATCAGACACTGTGATCAGGCCGATGATGAATGTGGGGAGCTCTATCCAAATCATCCTGGACACACTGAGGTCGATGGGCATGCAGCAAGCCACACAGACATCGCAGGACATCAAATACATGGCCGCAGCCCCTACTGAGCTCACGGCACCCACGGAGCCGCCCAAGCCATAGGACCCGAGAGCCACAACTGGGCCTAGCACATCATCTCCACCAGCACCAGTGCTGACCCAATCAGTCAGGGACACTCTCCTCCTCTGGCTTGTGCGCATGACCTAGTTGTCATTAGAGCACCATGGCATCGAGTGTCCACCCCGACCACTTCCATCAGCACCACCCACAAGAGATATGGGGGTGGCATCTCGAGACAGTGCTGATAGAGACGACGCCGATCGAGAGGATACTGGAGATGACTCAAACAACACTGAGGAGGAAGTCGACTTTGGCATGTGAGCATCATCTTCATCTTTACCTTTTTAGTGAACACATTTTGATAAGTTGAAATTCACAATTGGCAAGAATCACAAAGAAAGGAATACACACATCACGATCCACACTGAGTTAAGTTCACTTTCTCTCTTCCATTTTACTTTCACATGACATATTCTTTTTAGTGCTTATATTGGGTGCATTGGGGACAATGCAAAATTTAAGTATAAGGGAGGGATTGACTATTGGAAAATTATATCGTTTATGATGAGTGCAGATTTAGGATGATATATGAGCAAATTAATGAGAGTCCTATTTTGTGTCTAGGTGAGCATTAGTGTGGAGGCTAAATTATTTTCAAAAGTATACTATATAATTTTGCCTTTACCAGACACCGCATAAAATTTTGAGAATGAACCCTGACTGTGTTGTCACTTGTTTGCTTAAGTTTGGATTCTGCCTAGTTTGTGACCACTAGTTTATGCTATTTATTATTTAAAAAAAGGGGTACTTATCTTTAATAAGTGAATAAACTCAGAGAGTTGGATCTCTTCTAGATGCACTACCGGCCGGCAAGTCGGATTCATTAGGAATGCCTTACGTGAAAGCCGCTCTTGAGTAGTTAGATCTTGGGCATCACAATTGTCCACTTGATGACCTACCAGGGGAAATAGCTACCTCATTTGATGTATGCATCTACTACCCAACTAGAAGAGTCAAAAAGAGTTTGCTTTAAAGAATAAGGTATATAACTAGTGGAGGCGTGCTTGAATCAGTAAGGGGCACCATGGAAAGGGTTACATGCACACAAGTGGGGGGTTTGAGAACAAGGCAAAACCTATTTTTTATAAAAACTATTTATAGATCTTAGCATTGTGTTTTCCCGAGCACCAGAGGGACTCCATACTATTTTGAGGTCGAAGATGTTGCACTTATCTATTTTATTTTATATGTTTCCTTTGCTTAAGGACAAGAAAAAAAATTCAAGTGTGGGGTTATGATAAATGCACAATTATACATATATTTCTATCCCATTTGCATGCAGTTATCCTATTGTTTAGCATCAATTCCTCTATTTTCGTGCTCCTCTGGGTTTGTTTTGTGATTGAGTAGGTAAAATAGGTGTCTGGAATGAAAGGAACGATAAACGCGGCAAACCACGATGAAACAAGCTGAAAAAGACACTCATAGATATGCACGGCCGTGCACACGCCCATGCACCTCTATGACATCTAAACCCATGAAGATCAAGCAATGGGATTTGGCACTGGCGTGCATTAGATGCACACATGCCTGTGCCAAATTAAATCAAAAATCTATATAAACGGCCGAGGACACAGATTTCAGGGACTTTTGGCAGACTGGTCTTCGGCGGGTGTTCCGAGCGACGGCTAGGATTTCAGAGTAGACTGAAGTTGGAGCAGACATCGAGCAAGGGAATCCCTATATTTTCAATTATGTCTTTCTCCGGTATCGCTGTTATGGTTTCCATTAGCATGAGAGGCTAAACCACTTCGGTGGTGCCTCAAACACATAAACCCTAGGATTATTTGTTAATTGAATTCTTTTATTTATTGGCTTTCCTTTATTGATGATTCTTGTGAGTCTGTGCTTGATTTATATGATTATATTTTACATGAGCCATAGTCACATACTTCGTTATATTCTGGCGAGGCACATACGTGCTTAGTGTTTTGACTTGCGTGTCTCTTTATGCATAGATCCATATCTCTCTCAGTTAGATTATAACTAGGCATAGGTAATGAGTTCGATCTGTATAACGAGAGATCGGATGTGGCATCTAGATGGTGCAATTGTTGCATTTCCAAAAATTAATCAATAGATAGCCGATGCTTAGAATTCTATAATTAACAAAGGAATCCTAGGAGGATAGTGATATGAAGTGCCATGTTTCATCTCTGACGGCTCACAATCTACCAATTGTTCGTGTTAGTTCTTTGTTGAGGACACAACCAGATTTCCAATTACTTCCATTACGCTTCAACTAGATAGCAAAGGATAGTTAGTACTAGGATTCCAGTCCATGTGAATTCGATAACCCTACATTTGGGTACTTTATTACTTGATTGACTCCGTACACTTGTGGTTTAGTCGTCACGCACACTGTGCGTACATCACAAAGTAGCGCTGATTAGACCAGATCTCAACTTTTAAGCAAGGGGAGTATGAATCATTATTTGAGGTGTATGAGCGATTCAAGGATTTGTTCTGGCATTGTCCGCACCATGGCCTTAAGCCATGGTCAAAGATTCACACCATGTACATTGGACTTAACTAGTGAATTAAACAACTTGTGAACATCGCTGCTGGTGGCTAGTGATGTTTTGCTTGCCCGCAAGTACACGGGGTCGCTCAAGTAGTAAAGTACCCTGTGGGTAGGGTAGTCGAATCCACAGGGATCGCTACTAGTACTCACTAGAACTCTATTACCTACCGTAGATAATATGGTTGGTGATGGATTGATCCTAATTAGAAGTCTAAAGTGAACTAGCTAAGATGACTATTGGCAATCTAGGGCTTGATAATTAGGAGAGTATGACACCTCATATCACTATCCCCTAAGAATTCCTCATGACTAACCCTGTAATACTAGTAACCTAATTTATCTATTCCTTGACCGTGAAGAACCTAAATTAGTTTAGCCCTGATCTCTTGACAAACAAACCCTAGTCCGAATACAGCAACTTCGCCACATGACTACATTATTATTGGTGTTCTAGTTCTTACTATTAGGTTTTACCCTAATCCGGAAAGTGCGCTGCGGTTGCAAGGCAACCGAAGCGACCACCAGATCTCTCGGCGTGCTCCCCAATATTGTTTATGCAAAGACCTAGCTTGACCGTGATCACTCGTCATGCATCAAGCACTTCTAATTGTTTGTTAAGCGCTTTCGCACTAACAATTCATAGGAATAAACCCACATAGGCAATTCACAAAAATAAATAAAAACAAGACTAATATTAAGAAGGAGATAGATTCACAAGTTCATCCAAGAATTCAAGGACTCGAGGCACCCCAAGGGGTTTAGCCTCTCATACTAAAGAAAAACATCACAAAAAATACGAAGACATAAAAAAGACTCATGAACTTCCTAGCACGATGCCTCCTCCGCCTTCAACTTCTCTATGAAACCCTAGCCGTCGGTTCTCGATGCGCCAAAAGTCCCCTGAAAAGCAGAAACGACGGCCTTTTATAAGCTTTAGATTTTATGCCACACACCCGTGTCATCTAGTACACTCCCATGTACTTTTTAGGAGCTTTCTAAAAATATGGTGTCCACGCGAACATGGCCGTGTCGTTTGACACACGGCTGTGTCTTCTATAGGCTGAGCGTGCTTCAAAATTAATCTCAATTTGAATCTACATGCCCAATTGACACGCCCGTGTGGATGACCTTGTCATGCTCTGTTTTGGCCCTTCTTGCTTCGAATTGCTCCTGAGTTTGCTTCTTTTCTCCAAAGTGCTGAATTATCCGACAAATTACAAAAAACACCCAACAACACACAAAAGTATGAAAAACTATGCCAAAATGGATGATGCAAAGGGCATGGAAATATGGTAAGGAGATATGTATAATTATGCACACATCAGCTGGTTTATGGTGATCACAGATGCCAAGTTCGACAATATTAATAGCACCTTAAGGAATGTGCAAGCATCCATTCAACAATTGAAGCATCGAGTGGGGAAATTGGCCAAGGGTGCACTAGAAAGACCTCCAAGGAGCCTACCTAGCAACATCGAGGCAAATCCTCGACAACAACTAAAGCCAATCATTTTAAGAAGTGGTAAAGAGGTAGAGCTATTGGTGAAGGGCCCTCCATCTAAAACCCACCAAGTAGAAATTTGTGAGGCTTCCTGAACTAAAAATATTGTTGTTGAGGAAGAGACTGAGAAGGAGAAAGAGATGGAGCAGCTACCCATTCCTGAGTATCAACCAAAAATTCCCTATCCTGGAAGACTGAAAAAAAGACAAGGAAGATACTCAGTTTCAGCTGTTCTAGAACACGATCAAGCAGCTACACTTCAATTTACCGTTGATTGAAGTACTCTCACATATGCCAAAATATGGGAAATACATGATAGAGCTTCTCACAACAAAAGGAAACTGGAAGAACATGGAGCTGTTATATTAAATGAGCAGTGTTCGACAATTGTACAATCCAAAATTTTGAAGATGTAGAAGGACCTAGGAAGCATGGTCATTACTTGCGTTATTGGCGATGGTATTGAGGAGAGTGCATTAACCGACTCCGGGGCAAGTATAAATGTCATGCCCTACAAATTGTTCATGAAGCTAGGGTTGGGAGATCCAAAGCTCCACAAGGAGGATGCTACAATTGGATGATCGCTCGGTAAAGCTTCCATGAGGGGTTGCTGAAGATGTTCTAGGTTGTGTGACAAGCTTATAGTCCCAGTGGAATTTGTATTGCTAGACGTCAATGATGATGTGGAAGTATTATTTTCGGCCGACCTTTCTTGGCGAGCACTAGAGCTTTACACGACCACCATGAGGGGAAAATGTCATTGAGAGTTGGCGAAGATTAAGGGATTTTTAGTTTTCCAAATGCAATGCGGCATACTATGGCCCATGATGACAAGTCTTATTGTGTAGATGGTGTTGACTTGATTTCTAATGATTGTATGCAGTAGGTGTTTGCAAGCTATCCACTGAAGGAGTATCTTGCGAGCTGAATAATGAACCAATTGCAACTGGAGAAGAGATTTTTGATTTTGAAAGGAAGAAAAAGAAGGGGTAAGTAGCAAAGAACAGGAAGAAACCTCCATCTAGACCACGATCCTGGAAGGAGAAAGACAAGGAAGGAACAACAAAGTTGCTGCTATACAGGATTGAGGTAGGGAACATTACCAGTGCCCATCATGGTGACTAAGTTATTTATTCCATTTTAGGCTTCTCACTATTTTTCATACTATTTTCATATGTACTTCACATGCAATCTTGGGTAAGTATAGCCCATTGGTACTCAATTTGTGTTAATTTCCATATACCGGGTATTGGAATGCCTCAGGAGAAAAAAGGAAGTAATTTGACAGTAATTGAGGCAAAAACATGCACAAAAAAGTTACGGGCATACACATGGACGCACGAGCCCATATGATATCAGAAGATGAGTTTCCAGATTATGTGGGCGAAATGAGCGCCCGCGAGCTACCCAGTCTTGCTTTCCCAAGAATTACATGGTGCTCAAGTGCCCATGGGGTGACCCGTGTAGATTCCCCGAGGAGTACGCGGGCGCTCATGCGACCCGTGTGAGCAACCATGTAGACCTACTGAGGAGTACATAGGCACATATACGCCTGTGGGGTCACCCGTGTTGGTCAAGATTTAGAACCAACCAGACTTATTTTTTCTGATAATTTAATTCCAACGAACCTAGTTCTGGCCAGACCTTCTTACACGCATGGGAGACTATAAATACTGGGCGCTAGTTTGAGAAGCGACTTCTAATTCAATTCACTACCTTGGACGCTTCTCATCATCCACCAACACTCATCCACCTTCTAGGGCATCAAGGCATCGAAGGAGCGTCACTCGGCGGCGGAGGTTCGGAGAGGATTTTGTCAATGGCCTTTGCCAATAGGGGAGGGAACAATGTATAATTTTAATATGTGTTTCCTTTCTTTCATCATTGTTTTGGATTGTTGTTCCCTTTTGATGGGGAACTAATTTTGTAAGCTTTTGGGCATTGATGAACCCTTGAGACATGTATTAACTTCGATTTTGAATGCTAATGTTTAGCTAGTTGTCCCTTTTGTGATTGAGATCTATTGATTGGACTTCTTTGAATTTGGGTAAACTATGTTGCGACAACCCAAATTATCCAATTCGACGCATCAAGGGAAGAAGCGAATGCCTCCTTGTATGCGAGCATACCTCAATAAAGAGGATTATGAATGTACCGAGAGATCGGGCACTAAGGAGAGCGACTCCTTCATATATCTTGTTACCGTAGTCCTTCCAAGTGTTTGATTCCCTAAAACATCATCAGTCACGGCACTACTTTAGTAATTCACCTCGAGAGAGGGAGTAAAGACACATTAAGAATCCTTGGTCCAATCTATCACAATTAGTAACCTTAGCATTCATCATCTATCTCTATGAGGACCCGAGGGGGATTCATTGCCCGGATGCCCTTCTTTTATGATTGATTGTCCCGACGATCCCATCGCATCCTCATTCACGTTTTACTCCTTGTTTATATTTAGCAATTAGTTTAGTCAAAACATTACCCACTCATTAGTCAGACTAAATAGTAGACCAGCAGTTAGTACTAGTATTTCTAGGTCCCTGAGATTCGATATCCGACTTCTTAGAGTCCATTGTATTACTTGTTTGACCCGTGCACTTGCGGAGCACGCATTAGGCATATCAAATTGATGTATTGCTTCTAAGTTTGCTAACCTTTTCTAAAAGAGCTTCAACTATAGCTTCTAAACCTGATTTTGACATATTCATAGTGTAAGCTCCTTGCATCTTGTACTGAACATGGTAGCTCGCACAGAAAAGATTAAAAGAAATAGGTCAAAGATTTTTTTCTTTTTATATACAAATCAAAGAAGAATTAAAACCTAAAACTAATGTATAGATTAATAGATTTCAAGTATTCGTAATAATCTCAGTCCCCCGGCAACGACGTTAAAAACTTGATTACTTGCCAATACTAGGAAATGTCGGGTATTAAACCACAGGGACCTAGAAATACTAGTACTAACAATTTTTCTTTTATCTATTCTGTCAAAGATCTAGTGAAGTTCTCAACTAATCTGACTAAAGAAAACCTGAGAATTAGAATGGCACAAACAGGGTGAAAGTGTGAGGTAAATCAATCATCAATGGGAGATACTCAGGCAATGAATACCCTCAGGGTTCTTATAAAAATATATGGATATGGATTTCTATATTGATGATTGCTAGGTTATGGACAAAGAGTTCCTAATGTGTATTTCATCCCTCTCTCAAGGCGATCTATACCTAATACCCTCATTTCATTAGCGTTCTAGGAAATCTGATTCTTGATAGGATTATGGGAATACGACGTATAAAGGTGTCGCTATCCTTAGTACTCTCAATCTCTCGCCGTATTCACAATCCAATCTATTGAGGCATGGCCGCACACAGGGAGGCGTTCGCTTCTTCCCCCAGTGTGTTGGATTAAAAATCCTAAGTATATAGGAAGAATACGAATGTCGCTCGGGGTTATTCTTTCATTAAGAAGCTCTATGGTTGTATTGCTCAAATGACTTGAAAGGATTTTCTCCTATGTTTAATTATGATGTTGTTGTTGTGGATATGGAAGAGTGAATATTAAGTCTGGGTACTTATGTTAACTCCGTGTGCAAACTACATGTTCCCTATGTCTAATGAACATGCTATAAATCCTTTCCATGTGTCTATGGTGAAGGAGAAGCATTATAGAACCAAGACTCAATCAACACCTTGGAAGACCAATGCATATATCTATGCTATTGGGGTCTACGGTTGTTAGTCCACATTTCCAACCTATGATATTAATACGATTCACACACACACACACACACACACACACACACACACACACACACACAAACACACACATGTCTATGCACATGGGATAAGATTTATCATCACCCTTAGGCCAATGATTAGATATAGTATAAATCATAGGCAAGTCCACAACAACTCAATCAAAGCTAACATAGGTAATTAAAATATTAAGTCATTGAGTTCATACAACCCTAGAATGGAGGTTTAAGAAACAATTACAAACAATAAATCCATAATAATGCAAATAGACAAGCAAACCATGTCCAATACAAGAATGAGATTAAAACACTAGAAACTTATGAAGATAAGATTCCCCCTCTTATGCTGAGCAAACCCAAGCATCAAACACTGTTGAATGCCATTGGATAGTCATCGTGCCTTGCAGCAGCTCGTCCATCGTAAATATGATTAACCTTAAACCCAGAACTTCCCTTTTATAACCCAGGAAATAACATCCTGACGTGCTATAAGTGAGTTAGAATGTCCTTGAAAGACAAGGAGTTTCTGACGATCCTCTGATAAATTACATTGCGATATTACCATCGCACGTTGCGACGATCTGGAGATCCTGAGAATCTTTGAGATTTCGTATGATAATTATTATCGCGACACTTAAGAGAATGTCGCAACCCTCTAAACATCTTGAGAAATCTTTAACTTCTTATGACTTGTTGTTACGTTGCGACAATGTTCCTCCACATTGTGACGTTCAGAAACTTATGAGAATTTGGGAGAGTCATCTGATTTATTACGTCACAACATCTCTGAGTGACAACGCGATGTTATAACTCCAAAGGGTATCACCTGATATGCGCATATTTCACTTGATTTAGCCTCTATAGACACAAAACAGATAAAAAACAAAGATAAATCAAGTTAAGCAACCAAAGGCCAATCGATGCATTTCTGGACCGAAAGAGAACAATTTTTACTCTAATCCAAAAAATTCGATCCGAAACATGGAATAAAAGCCTACTAAATTAGCTCTCTTTCGAGAGCTAATAGCGATCAGCTTCGTCAGGATATTTATTGCTCAATGACCCACAAGCTGCGACGTCAATGAGCTGTCTAGTGTGGTTGTTCAGTCCATTGTAGACTAAATGAATCTTTGTCCATGAAGCAAAAACATGATTAGAGCAGTAGCGAAGCAAGTCCTTGAACCTTTCTAGGCTTGAAAATATGGTCGGTTAGCACCATGACTTTGTGGGCTTGAAAATATGGTCATAGTCTCCGAGTTGACAAAACCAAGGTGTTGACAAGCTTCTCTATCGAGATGTATCTTGTCTCCTGGTCACTTAACACCCTGCTGGTGTAGTAGATCGGTCTTTGAATTCCATCCTCCTCTTCAATAAGGACCGAGCAAACAGTGTGCTCTACCATGGTGAGGTACAGGTAAAGCATGTCCTTTTCTTTAGGCTTTGTCAACAAGGGTAACAAGCATAGATACTCCTTCAACTGCTCGAAGGCTTTCTCACATTCCTCGGTCCAATCGACCTTGGGGGCCTTGCACATTGCCCGGTAGAAAGGGAGGTAGTTCTCCCCGGACTTAGATACAAACCGGCCTAGGGTGGCAACGCCTTTGGATGTCTCGAAAAGTCTTCGGGTAACTCATTTCAAGGATAGCTCAGATCTTCTCTAGGTTGGCCTCTATGCCTCTCTACGTCACTATGAACCCTAGGAACTTTCCCGACCTAACTACAAAGGTGCATTTGATTTGGTTAAGCTACATGTCATACTTTCACATGGTCTGGAAAGTTTCCTCCATGCTAGTGATGTGCTCATCTTCCTTTTCACTCTTCATGAGCATGTTGTCGACGTGCACCTCATCATTCCACCCAAGTTGCCCTTGGACCACCTAAACATTCCTTCATCAAGGACAAGGGCATCACTTGGTAGTAGTAGGTTCCCTTGTCATTGATGAAGGAAGTTTTCTCTTCATCTCACTCCGCCATCTTGATCTGGTTGTACCCCGAGAAGGCGTTGAGGCAACTTAGCATCTCATGGCCGGTAGTGGAATTGACCAGTTTGTCGATTATCAGTACTGGGAAGCTGTCCTTCGGACAAGCCTTGTTAAGATCATTGAAATCAATACACATTCTCCATAAGCAATATGTTGGCCAGCTACTCCTGGTAGTGTACTTCCAGGATGAATCCTGCTTTCAACAACTTGGACACCTCTTCCTCTATAGCTAGCTGCCTTTCAGGGGCAAAATGTCTATGTTTCTATACCACTGGCTTGTAGTTCAACTCCACATTCAGGCAATGTTCAATTTCCCTGTCGACCCCCGATATATCCTAGGGGCCCCATGCGAAAACATCTGCATTTCTACTCAGAAAAACAAGCATGTTTCTCCTTTCCTCTTCCTACAGACCAGCTCCAATTTAGATCATTCGGTCATGTCGATCCGAGAACAAGGGGTCGAGGTCAGCTCCTCCCCAGGTATTGCCCAGTGTGTCGGCTGACGGACCTTCTCTTCCTGCAACTTGATCACCATGGATTCTTGAGATTTTCCTCCAGGAAGGTGATGTAACAATGTCACGCGGTCTGCTGGTCTTCTCGAAGCTGTCTGCACCATTGCCTAGTGGGGAACTTCATCATAAGATTGTGGTGTGTGGAGATCACAGCACGCAGCATGTTGAGGGTAGGTCTCCCAATGATGACGTTCTAGCTAGAGGGACACTTCATGATAAGTGTTTAATTGTACATAATTGTATATTATATTCATGCATACGTTGTATGTTATTTGATGAAAATACAACCAACTTATACTTAATTAGTAATAGTCTTTTGATCAACAGGTCATAATGAAGATGTTTCAAGAGCGAGGGGACTTTTGAAGATGTTTGAAAAGCCCAAATATTGAAGTTGGAAGCTAAAAAAGGCATAGAAATACCCCCCATACAGCATGGACAAGTCCCCCAAGATTTATTAATTTGAAACGAGGAATTTCAGGGAGCATACGGGTTCGTACAGGTAGGCATATGGTCTCGTACAATTTGCTACAGTATTTGTAGCCAAAGTTATAAAATGCCAGAACTTCATATGCCTGTATGCTACCGTATGGAGCCCGTATACAGGATTTCCAGATCAATATTTTTAGTTATTTGGGGCCCACACGGACCTGACATGTATCATATATTTTTCTATGATTGTAAAGCCTATAAATACCGAATTTTAGGGTTACGAAAAGGATCTTTGAACTCTTTTGCAGGCTTGGATTATCTTAGATCATCTTGGAAGACGTGAATGGGAAAAGGGGAGATTTATTGAAGATCCACCACCTGATAATCGTGAAGACTAGAAAGGAGTTTGTAATGTTTATTTTTATTCCATCACATTATTGTTTATTGGATATGTGTTCTCATTCTATGGGGAACTAATTTTCTAGATTTAGGTTCCCCAAAACACTAATGCTATCAGCATTAGGTATTGTTCACCTCGAGAGTGGGATTTAATACACTTTAGGAACACTCGGTCCAACATCCTCCAACATTGGATATTAAAACCATTATCTACATCTTTATGAAAACTGAAATGGGAATCATTTCCCAAATACCCCTTTTATGATAGATTAGCTCCAAGAGTCAATCCAGTCATTAGTGAGTTGTGATACTTAGATTGTTTTAGTTTTCTTTCTCGTGGGTTTGACATCCTACTCTCAGGAGTACATTGTATTTTACTTGACACGACCCGTACACTTGTGGAGTCACGCTCGCGCGGAGCGGCCATCAATTTTTTGTTATCGTTACTAGGGACTTTAGGATATTAGGAACACTAGAAGTCTATTAATTTAGTCATTTTTAGCTTTCGCTGTTCTATAGTTTTATATTTTAGTTCTTTAATTCTAATTCTACTCTCTATCTTGTTTTACAAGGAATTGGTACATGACTAAAGCAAATCCACCGGGTTTGATTGAGGATGTTAGTGAAATTGAGTGAACTTTGCACCGGAGACTTAGAGAAACAAAAGGAAAATCTCCAAAAGTATCTTCATAAGCAAAGAATACACCTCCACATACACCTCCAGAAATAGATATAAAGGCCAGAGAATCACCAACAATGGTTGAACCTTGAAGGCCACTCTCTGAGTATGAAAGACCGCACTTTAATGTGTATGAGTTTAGTGTTCAAGCACCAACCATGGCCGCAAATAATTTTGAAATCAAAGCCAACACTATTGAAATTGTTCAGAACTTAGTTTAGTTTGATGGATTGCCTGATGAGGACCCATATGCCCATCTGTCGTGACTTATGCTAATATGTTCTACATTCAAGATCAATGGTGCATCCAACGGCGATATCAGATTAAGACTATTTCCATTCAATTTGAGAGGATGAGCATATTGATGGCTTGCTTCACTGTCTCCTAGATCAATTAGGACTTGGACAGACATGTTGCATAAATTTTTCGGCCGATATTTTCCACCAAGGAAGGCAGCCAAGATTAGACAAGAAATTCCAGCTTTCCCATGGATGAAACCAAGAAGTATGAGTCGGAGACATTGTTTGAGGCATAAGAGCGGTTTATGGACCTTCTTCGACGCTGCCCTCATTATGGCTTTACCTCATGGATGAGAGTTCAAATGCTTTACAACTCATTGAATTATCCGACTAGACAACTCATTGATATCGCAACTGGTGGGTCTTTGAGTAACAAATATCCCGATGAAGCTGAACAATTATTTGAAGACATGGCTAGTAATAAGTCTCATTGGGCTTCAAGGGGTAAACCACCTGAAATTGGTCGACTCCTTGAAGTGGATGCAGATATGGCTCTTGCTATGAAGGTAGATCAAGGAAAATTGATCTTCACACACCCGGTGGTTCAAGCTTAGCTGCACTCCTATTTTGTGATACATGTGGCGGAGGACATGGTGCTTCACAATACCCAATTTCGAGTTCAACTATAGCCCCCATTGAGTAGGTTCAGCTTGTGGGGAATGCACCAAGGCCATTTGAAAATACTTACAACACAAGTTGGAGGATCCACCGAGGCTTCTCATATGGGAATCAATAAGGATAGCAGAGACATCCACAACCACCAGGTTTTCAATACCAACAACAACTGCAAGAGAGGAAACCCACAACGAAGGACATTTTGGCAAGGTTCATGCAGACCACCAATGCAAAATTTGAAGTTATTAACACCATAATTAGGAATGTCCAAGCATCAATTCAGAACCTTGAGAACAAAATGGGGAAGATTGATCCTCTCTAGGCCTAATGTTCTAGGCAATTCCTCACGGGCAGGTGAAGGCGATCACTTTAAGGAGTGGTAGAGAACTGGAAATTCCTGTGCAGAAAACTCCAGCTGAAAAATGACCAACATAAATTGATCAAACTATTGAGAAAGGATCTTCGGTGAGAGAGTGCAAGAGAAGGCAAAAGTGGTGGAAAAGCCACCAATCCCAGAGTATCAGCCTCGCATTCCTTATCCAGCAAGACTGGAGAAGGACAAGGAGGATAGTCAATTCAAGAAATTTCTGGGGTTGTTCAAACAGTTGCACATCAACTTGCCACTGGTTGACGCGTTATCTCATATACCAAAGTACGCCAAGTTCATGAAAGAGTTCCTCACAAACAAGCGCAAGTTTATGGAGATGGCAACCGTGATATTAAATAGAAACTATTCAATGATTCTTCAACCCAAGGTGCCCAAAATGATCAAGGATCCGGGGAGTTTCATGATCCCATGCGGGATTGGATAAGAAATCTGTGAGAAAGCTTTGGTTGATTCAAGGGCGAGCGTAAATGTCATGCCTTACAAATTGTTTCTGAAAATTAGGGCTTGGAGATCCAAGGCCAACAACGATGACCCTGCAGTTAGCCGATCGCTCAATGAGGCACCCCTGAGGAGTTATGGAAGACGTATTGGTGAAGGTCAACAAGTCATATTTTCATTCATCTTTGTAATCCTGGATGTGGACAACAATGTGGAAGTTCCTTTCATACTTGATGGACCATTTTTAGCCACCTACGGATCCTTGGTTGATCATCATGAAGGTAGAGTGGCACTACGCATTTCAGATGAAGTTGTTTTCAAGCTGGCGGAGGCAATGAGGCACTTCATGGACCATAATGATACTTCATATTGCATCGATGATACTGACTTTGTCATTTCTGATTGTATGTAGAAAGTGTTGTTTGTGGATCCATTGGAGGAGTACTTGTGTGAGCTCAATGATGAACATGGAGAAATCCAAAAGAATTCGCCTGAAACAAAAGAGGAGTTGGGAGAAAAAATGAAGAAGAAGAAAAAGCTACTTCCTCATGTAAAGTCATGCATAAAGGTAGATAAAGGTAAGAGTTACAAGGACAATCAGGTCCATTATGAGGTAACAAAATGCTCAAGCATCAACTATGGTGAGTCTCTCATTTACTCTAGCTTAGGATATTCATTATTCAACTTGCTTTAGAGGCCGGACCCGTAAGGGAATTCATCACTTTGAACCTCCATGATGAGCAAAGAGGTAGGTCAAGCTAGTGATGTTAAACAAACGCTTATTGGGAGGCAACCCAACGTTTTTAGTAGAATCTTCTTAGTTATGCAACTTAGTTAGTTTTTAGTCGGTTTGTGTATTTTTAATAAGTAGAGGATGTCTTTGAGTCCTTGAAATTTTTACTCCTAAATTCATTCTTGTTGGGTGTGACTTTGAGTCTAAATCGGAGTTTTAGTTTTTGCATATTAATAATCTTGGGAGTCATACTTATTCTTGCATGAATAGTTAGTAGATTGGGCATATGGGCATCCATATGGGGCATATCCAACTATATTGGCGAGATAGAAAGCTAAACAGTGAAGCATATGGGCAACATATGCCCATATGAATTGTGAGGAATTTAAACCAAAAAAAAATGCCAAGTCATACGGGAATATACGGCCTGTATCCCTGACCTTATGGTCTTCTGTGAAGATCATATAGGGATTCCATACTGGCGGATATGCCCTTATGCATCCCACTCTTTGATTTTTCTCCAACACAAGTCATGTCATATGGGTAAGCATTTTAGGCTGTATGGCCCCATACTATCTTTACAAATGATTTTACAGGAGGACCCATATGGGCATACCGGCCCATATGGCTAACACCCCTCCAGAATTGCTCAAAAACACGAAGTATACGGGTGCAAGCTACAACTTTTATAATATCATATGGCCTCGTATAACCCTCACAGAGGACCATACGGGTTGTCCATACGGGCATACACACCGGTATGGATCGTGCGGCTGAATGAATTTGAACCAAATGTGTGGCCTATACGGGCATTACGTACTAATAAGTGCATTATTATACATATTCTCCTTATCATATTCATATACACTTATCCCATTCTGGGCAACAATTCTCTATTTTTGTACCTCTGTGGGTATTCCTTTGTGATTAAAATAGGTAAACAGGCAAACAAGGCAAAAGGAACAAGAAACGGGACGTACCGAAGCAAAAAAAGCAAAAGACCACACTTTTAGAGAAGTGCACGACCGTGATCTTACTAAACACGGCCGTGCTTATCAAGCACAAGCATACTCAAGACCGTGCAACTCTATGTTTGAAGACGCATCAGCCATGATGTATTTACTTTGAACACGGGCATACTCCAAATCAAACACGGTCGTGCTCAATCCAACATGGGCGTGCTCTAGATGAACACGACTGTGCTTCACAGATTGAAGATCTAGAAATAGCCGTCACGTAACCCTAGAAAGTAACTTTTGTTGGAGCACTCTTGGGCAATTTTCGCTGCAGCTGCTAGGGTTCTAGAGAGGAATTGAAGGGAAAGGAGATAGTCCAGGGAAGCTTTTTATGCCTATCTTTATAGTCTCCTCGTGTATTGTAGTTATGGTAGTCTATAGCATGAGAGGCTAAACTTTATGTGGTGCCTCATACACATGAATCCTAGGATAAACTTATTGATTGATTTCTTAATATGTTCGGTTTTACTTTATTAATAATTCTTATTAGCATCTTAATTGTCTATGTCTCAACTCTGTGTGGTTTCACTTGCATAATCCCAATTATCTATCTCTTCAGGGGATAGCATCAGCAAGAAAATGTTTGTGTTAGATGGTTGTGTGGTTATTATTGCATTAGCCCGGAGTTGTTATTGTTCCAGATATCGTTGTGTAGTTTTTCTGTACATAAGCCTTGAGTCATCTACCCTAGTTGGATAGAGCATCCAGCACCCTTAGTATTTGTGCGGATGATTAAGAATGATTAGAATATTGCACTAGCCTGAGGATTTATCTAGATAGGTTGTAGCCGGACATAGGTGTTACGGTGCACATGAGCATCACGAGAAATCGAGTGTTGCCCTGAGAAATGCAATTGCTATATCGTCCAGGAGTTGTTAGTAATTGGCCAGTAATAGGGAATCAATCATTAGCAAAGGAATCCTAGGAGGATTGTGATCTAAGGTGCCATATCTCGTATCTGATTGACCCCAATCCCCCAATTATTGTCATTAGTCTTTTAATTTAGGTATCCAATCATCACACATAGTTTAGTTTAGGCTTGGTAATAAAGGATAATTAGTACTAGTGTCCAGTGCCTGTGGATTCGACTACCCTACCTTTGGGTACTTTACTACTTGATCGACCCTGTATACTTGCGAAAGAGTGTCACGCATATTTGTGCATGCATCAAGTTTTTGGCGCCGTTGCTAGGGGCTGGTAGTTCTAGGAACATTAGAATTTGCTATCCTAGCTATTTTACTTTATTAAAAAAAACAAAAACTTTTATTTTCGCTAATGATCCGATTTCTTTTCTCTTTTCAGGGTACTAGTACATGACCAGAAGCAAACTCACATACCCAGCAGAAGTACTTGACATAGATTTTGAATGACACATTCATCATCATTTAAGAGAAGCCTTACTCCAAAAGACAGCAACAACGGAATGTAGTACAGAAGAAGTTAATCAACCAGAACCAATGGTGGCACCGGCTCGATCAATATCCAACTATGCAAGGCCAAATCTGGGAAGCATTAGCTCAAGTATTATCCGACCACTGGTCACAGGTCACACCTTCAAACTGAAGCCTCGTGTCATTCAGATGGTCAAGCAATCATTCCAGTTCGATGGTTTCCAAGATGAGGACCAATATGCACACTTGCAGAGTTTTTTGGAAATCAGCGACACAATTTCAGTGAATGAGGTATCAATAGACACCATCCGTCTCAGATTGTTCCCCTTCTTAGTCAAGGGACGGGCAAAACAATGGTTAAACTCCTTGTCTCATGGGTCAATCACAACATGGGCCCAGTTGACAGAGAAATTCTTGATGAGGTATTTCTCACTGGCCAAGATAACGAAGCTGAGGAGTGATATCTCTTCCTTCAAATAAATAGAGACAGAGACATTGTATGACACATGGGAGAGATACAAGGAGATGCTCAAAAAATGCCCTTAGCATGGTTTAGAAGACTGGATACAGGTTCAGCACATAGCCACCAAGCATATGCTAGATGCAGCAGCAAACGGTTCACTTTGCAGCAAGGATCTTAACATAGCCAGAGACTTAATCGATGAGATGGTCACCAATTGATACCAATGGAGTTCTGAGATAAACAAATAGAGCAAGGCAGCTAGGATACATGAGTTTGATGTGTTGCAAATCTGGCAACCAAGGTGGAAGAAATAGGCCACAAATTGGAGAACTGCAAAAATCCTCAACCCACACCAATGATGATGTGCAATTCATGTGGGAGCAAGCCAGAAGAAGTGAGCACTAAGCAAGTGGAGGAAGTTGACTACGTAGGAAGGACCCAAGGCAACCCATACAGCCCAACATACAACCCCGGATTGATGAACTGTCCAAATTTCTCTTATAGTATACTGGTGTAGCATCCAGGGCAACCAAGAGCAACCCCAGTTCAAGGGAACCCAAAGTCTGGGGGCCAGTCAAGTCAACAAGAGAAGAAAACCCCAAGCTTGGACAACTTGTTCACACAATACTTTCAAGCAAATGAGACACGACTTGCCAAACACGAGGAGATGATGAAAAATCAGCAAGCATTACTCAAAAAACTCGAGCACCAACTAGCCCAAATAGCAAAGTCATTGGTATAATGCCCAGCGGGCACCCTTCCGAGTAAAATAGAAGTCAACCAAAGGGAATCTGTAAAGGCAATCACATGCCAAAGTGGAAAGGAAGTGACCCCATCACAAGACAAGGCTTCAAGAGACTCCTGTCAACCAATCCGAAGAGAACAAGTCTGAGGATGAAGACAAGATGGAGACAGATATGAACAAAGTACCAGAATACAAGCCTAAGTTGCCTTACCCAGCCAAGCTGAAGATGGACCAATAGGACAAGCAGTTCAAGAAATTCCTGGATATGTTCAAGACACTACACATCAACGTTCCATTTGTGGAAGCACTTGCTCCAATGCCGCGGTACGCCAAGTTTATAAAAGAACTGCTCACTAATAAGAGGAAGCTGGAGGAGGTTTCAATAGCAACAGTAAATAAACAATGATCGGCAGTCCTCACCAACAATCTACTGAAAAAGGAAAAGGATCCAGGGAGTTACATCATTCCCAACACCATTTGAGGATTAGTAGATGAGGAGGCCCTTTCAGACATTGGAGCAAGTATCAACCCAATGCCTTACAAGATACTCCAAAATCGAGGGATAGGAGAGCCAAAGCCGACAACAATGATACTTCATATGGCAGACAGGTCCATCCGACACCCTCGAGGGGTTGTGGAAGACGTATTGATAAAAGTTGATAAGTTCATATTCCCGGTGGACTTTTATATTCTTGATCTTGTGGTCAAGCAAAGGTGCCTCTTATCCTTGGAAGACCGTTTCTGAAAACCGCATAGGCACTATTCGATATCAAGGACAGTCGAATGACACTGAGAGTTGGGGAGGAAGCAGTAGTTTTCAAGCTCAAGGACGCAATGAGATATCCCATGGACTTGATGATTGTTTCTATTTTATCGATGTTGTTGATGACCGTGTTTCTGACCATGTGCAACAGGAACATTTTAAGAAACAACTGGAAGATCTGCTGGAGAACGCCCCACTTCAAGAAGAACCGCTAGAAGCAACAAAGGAGCACAAGCAAAAACCACTAGTTTCAAGGAGACAAAGGAGGAGAACCTTGCTGACAGACTTGACAAGCAAAAGAAAGAACCATCTGCCAACAACCATAGCAACGAATTCAACACCACTCAGCAATAATTTCTTTGAGTATGAATTTATCTTTTTTCTGAGTGAACAATTTGCAGGACATGGCCTACAAGGTA